>JAUYWV010088534.1:0-15297 GCA_032274565.1 Nematoplana nigrocapitula | reverse complement strand
CTGACGATGTCAGAAGCCATTGAACCGACCGGCGAGACCAAATACAGAAAAGCAAGAAATTAGGTTTTGGATCTAAATACAGAAGACATTACATACTTATGATAAGAGTTAACACTTTTGGCTCACTGGCCGGCCGAGAGGCTTCTGACATCGTTAGGCCCCTCTCATATTGAAAGCATTCGTTCCTTTAACTGATTCTTCTGACAGATCCAACAGTTCTCGGAGCTAAACTGCTTATTTGCTATAAACTTTGGCCATCTTTTGGTCTTACTATCCAGAGTCTGCACATATCTGGCGAGGATCCCAAAGGTAAAAGTGTAATTGCATCTTAAATCTGGAAATAGGTGGGTCTAGTCAATATAACAACATATTCGACGTTAGTACACAGTCGCTTATACACAGTTATTCTTTTCAACGGTATTAACAGTACAGACAATCTCTGTTAAATGAGACGAAGTCGTCGAGTCAAGGGATTTTTTTGTCTTATGATCATGTCAGCTTTATTCATTACTGTCCCCGGAGATATTAAAACACGTAGAAATACAGTATACATAGCTACAGTGAAATCCTTGGGAACTTATAACCTTCCAAATATTCAATTCAGTTCATTCGTCTATTGTGTCTTGATGAGTTATTTGGAAGATATACAAAAGTTCAGCTCGATTCTTGCAGATTTAAAGCTATGCAAACTTGAAACATCCTCTCGAGGATCTCTTCTCGCTCCCTCCCTCACTCGCCTTTTCTCCTAAGGTCACCATCGACCGTCGCTTCTAACCTGCTCAAGTTACGTGCCCCATATCCTCAACCAGTTGCTGCCACACACACACATGTGTCTGCCGTTCCCGCTACACCTAGCAATGTCTCCATACTCGGAATGGTCTGGGTAATGTCACCAACTGCAACCCCGCTAGAAAGTAATTCCTACAATTTTCTGATAATAATGATTATTTATTGAATATTATCATCCAATACTAAAATACTCTAATACATAGTTTATTCGTCACTGTCAAGGTACCAACACTCTCAGAATTAGCCATAATTATAGATAGAAGAAATATGGGGGTGGGGGGGTGGATTACCTGTATCTTCTTCTTCGACATCATCTTCCTGATTTAACAATCCACTCTCCTCAATGAAGTAGAGCATAAAATCGTGCAGAAAATGGTATTGAATCTAGAAAAAATAAGCAAACCGAAAATAATTACATGCATTTGCCCCTGTTAGGGAATGAAAACAAGAGACTAATTTTAGTTTTGTTGAGTATCCACTACTAGCAAAGCATTTGGCACAGTAAGTCATGTTCCGCTCTTTGGCATCATGGTAAAAATATGGGGAATCCCAAAGCATTTGATTGCGCTTTTACATGGACTGCTAAAAATCAGGAATAGGTACCGACAGTCAGATGCAATCAAGAAAAAACCAAGTCCATATACTGTAGATAGAAAAGGAGTACGTCAGGGATGTATCATCTCCTGGAAATTGTTCACTCTATACACAGAACAAGTGATGAGAGAAGTAGAGATTGAACAACACGGAATAGCGAATGGACAATCTCAGATACGCAAATGAGACGGCATTGCTGACAAATCATGACCCCGAGAAGATGTTGCCGTGGGTGAAAGCAGCAGGGCAACGGAGACTACTGAAACTGAATGCAGACAAATGGCGTACGAGTAGAACATGTAACACAGTTCATTTACCTGGATCCGCCAAGAACCATAAGGGAGACTGTGAAGCAGACATACAAGCGAGAAGTGCGAGGACTATATAAACAGAAAACGGTTGAATTCGAAAATTCCCGGAAAGACAGAGGCATACGGAATGAAGTTAAAGACATTTGCGGGCCGTCATCTAGACGGTAATTACCTACGGGGCTGAAGCATGGACGCTGAAGGAATGAAGCAGACCAAAGTAAAATAGAAGCTGCATAAATGGGGATTTATATAAGGTTGCTACTAGTCTCCTGGCAGGAACCACGAACGAATGAATCCATTCTAAAAGGACTCCATTAACACGCAAACTATTCGCAATGGTAAAAGCAAGGAAGTTGATCTGCAGTATTTTGGACATACCAGTAAGAAACAAGATAACACATAGGCAGAGACATCATTTTGGCGGATTCCCAGCAACATGGTGGAGCGGGAGACCAAAGAGCAATGGACGGATAACATCGAACGTGACATTAACCGAAGCTAAAACATATGGCGGAAGATCGACAACCCTGGAAGGGTATGGTATATAGAGAATGACTCGTGGGCCTGCGAACGTCGCCACCGACAATGCATCTATTTGTAAAATAAATGAAATCGAAGAGTTTTAAAATATTTATTGTATTTGTACTTTGTCAGAATTTGTAATTTTCATTTTACAAAATTTTAATGAATTTTTTATCATTATATCTTAATCTTTCTGAAGGTGCCCCATTAAGTGGTAGTTCCTGCAAAATCTTTTAACTCTTCGACTTCATTTATTTTACAATAAAATTGGATACACTAGCTTAATCGTCTATTTGTATATACAGTACAGTGATAAAATTGACGAAGAATTGTCTAATTGACAAGTGGGTTGTTACAATTTTTGAAAAAAGAATTTATTACCATATGGAGAAAATGTACTCCGAATAGCATCTGAATAATTTTGTATTCATTTGTACAGAAAAAAACATTTATGCATAAAAGTATTCAGCAAACTATAAATAATCTGAACGGAAATATCAGAAATTTAGAGGCAGAGACAATCGCACAGAAGGGTGGAGGTACTCAGAATGTAATTTGTTTCACTTAATAATAAATGGAGACAAGGGTACTTCTGATAAACCGTGCAAACATTGCAATTTAATTATCTCGAAAAATTAACGTGTACTCACTTAGCAGACACAATACTGACGTACTGTTCAGTATACCGAAAGAAAAGCAGAATTTTTAAAATTCTTCTCCAACATACTGATCGACATCCAACCAGCTCATCACCTTGTTGTCATGACTGGTGAAAAGTTCACATCAATACTTAACATTTTCTAGTGAATGTATTTATTGTTCCAAAATTTTAGTTAATCAAAACAGGACTAATTATGTAAGAGGGACTCTCTCGGGAAATTTGTGATAGTCAGAAAGATGGAGATGAGGACGCAATAATGGGCTTAAAGGTCCTTGTTAATATGAAAAGCATGTTAGAAAACTATAAAAACTTTTAGAAAATATAGTATTATAATCATAAATTAAATCTTCCTCAAGTTGAAAATATAATTAACAACAGTGCTATTCTTTTAACTGTCATAGTTGGCATGAAACAACATGATAGTTTATCAGGAAAGGAAAACTGTTTATATCCATTACATGTGACATATTTCCCTTTCTTAATGATAGTGTGGCGAGTGTAAAGAAGAAATTTGACGCTACTAATGACCCAGTTTGAAATTAAAAAAGATCCGGCAAATCGCAAATATCGCCTTGATGACTCTACTTCACCAGGTGAACAATGGAATACAATTCTAATTTGAATGGGACCACCAACGCACCATTTATCAAGTAGCGGATGCTTAGACAGGAACAGCATTTTCCGGCAGTGATGCGTCGTCGCCTCTATTCTGTACATGTACAATATCTGTATAACTGCAAGCGACAGATAAGTGCATTACTACACATCATCAAGGTCAAAGTGCAATGGTGTCGTATCAGTCTCCCTTTCTCGCACACAGACACACACACACACGTGCACTTGAACCATTTATATCTAAACTACTCTAGTGTATACAGATTTATGATATACTATACTCTATGATATAACCTATCATGCCGGGAATTGGTTATTCGGCAGAATTGTCCTGTAAAGTTATGCTACTGCATATGGTAACCCAGCGAGTTTCCAGGAAAGAAGCTGCAGTACAACATGTCCACGAAGCAGAAAGTGTGCGAAAACCATCCAAACTAGAAAATAACAATAATCAATTCTGTTTAATCATATATTCTTTTAAAATTTATTTTTATCTGTGTATGTAGTATACATATGTGAATTCAACAATTTCTGCCTAATCTTCCTGGAATTCGCCTGTACTGTTTGTTTCACACCATGCTCACGTAGACGCCTGCGCTTCATAAAAATGATAGAAGAAAATAGGACCACAGACAAACGGTTAATCCTTAGACAATCGTTTCAGTAGACGATCTTCCTTCTGACAACAGCATATATTTGTCGACAGCTGCTCTGTGTTATTCATTAATTCAGGTGATTATTTTCCCCCGCATCTATTAGGTCAGCTCACGGAAGAAATCAAATGCACTATTATAGACCGAGGTATTGTATCCTCCTTGATTTGTGCTTCTTGCGCATGTGTCTGACTGTCCGATCTTGGTATTCTCCGATGAGGTGTGTGATGGATTCTGTTTTAGATCTACACCCATTATTTCGTCTTCCCACATATCAGCTGCGAGAGTAAACTGATTACTTGCCTGGTTCACTCGTTGCAAGGCAACTTTCTGCGATGTTGCAGGATCATGTATCTGTGTGTGTGTTTTTGTCCAGTTCTTTGGCCCGTTAGTTTCTAACCTCTCTCTCTTGATAGTGGTCTTATTGGATTGGTAATTCATATTTGCGTCTTTGGGTTCACCATTTCCCACTGCTTCACTCGCATTCTTGTCCACCTGTTCGTTCTTATCAATTCCACATTGTGCCCCAAACGAACTGAAAGGTAATCTTTTTTTGGAACTTCTCGACCAATCGTATAAGCTTAGCAGATATGTCCTCGTGAAGCTTCGATTGATGACTTAGTGGTCCAGTTGCTGGGGATCTGACTGCAGATATTGCGAGTCGGTGCAGACGAGAAGGGTTCTCAGATCTCCACGGTTCGTTAATTCTATGTCTGTATCTAGAATGGTTTGAAGGCCCGATTAATCGTCACTAGCTTTGCTTTTGAAGGTAGATGCCATGATCGATTGATCTTCACACAGATTTGAAAAAAACTTGATGTTGGAGATTCTGTTAGTATTGATCCACTGTGGATAGGCATAGCGTATGTTCCCTCAGTTCATAACTGTCGATGTTCGTGTTTATGGTCTTGGTAGTTATGTCAACTTTTGCCCTCTAGCCACCTAAAGGGAATGCTTTTGTGCGACGGAATTCTCAGGGTAACCCTTTCCAGTATTCTCTTCATACCGTACGTCTTTATCTTTTTGTCACTGCTATATTGAACCGATTCCTTATTGGGACCAGGTCTGCTTCGTGAAATAAAGATCGGATATGGCTTGCTGCTGTGTTCTGGATGACTTCAATTTTCCTTAAATTGGATTCTAAGATCATGGATCACGAAATCTCTGTACCATATTCGAGGATGATTCTAATGTATCCGACATACAGACTTCTTAGTGGTTTTGCGCTCCACCCTCAATTCGTTCCTGCTAGTGCTTTCAACTGCATCAGTTGCGGAATAAGATTTCTTTACATTTTGCTGGCGCCAGGTCCATTGTATGCTCTCTGTACCATTGGGACACCACAGCAATGCCCACTTATATTAGGTTTCCGGTCAACTTAATGTCTTGGTTGTACACCATACGGTTAGGTCGTCTGCGAAGAGACCCAATTCAGGTTTTTAATTCTACTAAGATGGTTCTTCGTGAACAATGACGACGTCGTTTAATTAGGCCTTCTTGGCTGAAAAGGCGATCTTTCAAACCACATATTGTTTGACACTGCTGACAAGTGGTCCTCTTTCTAGTTTGGAGCAATATAATGTAGCTGCTCCTGGCGCGCATATAAATCTGTCGTTGTTTGTTCGGAACTAAGTTGTTCTTTCGGTCTCAAAGAGTTTGATTCCATGACTGACTTTTAGCCCTCCAGTTACAATTTGTCTTGATCGTGGAACCTCTTTTTGTAGTACTAAGGAGGCGATGAATTTCCTGAAGTTCACCATAAAGGAAAAATCTAGGAAATCTGCTATCAAATATTTTGATGATGTAAGTTTCAATATTTGTTACCTCTGTGTGACAAATAATTTTGTTTTGCGGGACTTTATCCTTTCATATTAATTCAAGAATCTTCTGAATGTAGCGAATGCGACTGTACGTCGTCTATATTTTCCACCCTATAGAAAAAAGTTGTGAAGAAAGATTCTCATTAGACGAGATATTTATTTATTTTGAGATGTAGATCATGATTTGAGAAGACTCGCTATCCAAGATGGCCAAACGAAGAGGTGCTTGCTAGGATACGATGACTGTCATCTTCGTCAATCACGCAATAGTGGAATAATACATATGATCTCTAGATAGTCTAAATGATGACCGTTTTTGAGTTTCACGTCGTTGAAAAATATGTCCGCTTGCGGTTTGTCACCAGGAGGCCTATTCGGAATAATCTGTAGGCCAGCTCTGACAAGGCATTTAGGATTTTGTGAAGGGAATCAGCAGTATTGCCGCATATTGAAGTTCAAGGAGCATGGTAGTAGATCTCCCTGATTTAACTATGAGCCTATAAAGATTAAAAAAGACTTCCTTCAAACAGATAGGACATTTGAAATCCATATTGTGCTCAAAGTCCTGCACTGGAGCGCAGTGTAATGGCTATGACATTAATGTTAAATAGTATTGGGCGAAATAGACAACCTTGTTGGACACCAATGTGGGTCGGATTGTTCCCCACCAATGACAATACGTGGCTGTACATTTTCGTAAAAATGACGAATCAGTATTTGGAGAGTAGTGCCGATAAAACGGCTCGATTCACTGATTGGGAGGCTTTTAATAGGTCGATAAATGCAAAGCATAGTCCACGCTACTATTCAAGACATTTCTCAAGAAGGAGGCGACAGACCTCTTTCATATCTAAAGCCGCATTGGGATTTTGGCAAGATTATTCATCTTCTGTATTTTGTTGGACATTAAATAAATTGGATATCCAACGATCTTCCAAGTTTTGCATTTCGACTCATTCACCATGATTTAGACTGAATAAGCGACGTATATCCGATAGAGCTGTCTTACAACTAATTCGTTCGGAATTTAAACAGACTGTGTCAAAATAAAATTAGTTCTATGAGCATACTTGTGTCTCTTTTTGTAGTGTCTAAATGTGCACCTATTTTCCGACGAAATTGGGCTTGTAGATAACAACTTGAGACTGATCACCCCCGATTATCACTTCGGATGATTTTCAGATAGTTTGTATTGGCTCGAATTGAACAAGTATGTACATCATTTCCACTCTAGCTTGACTTACTAACACATAAGGTTGTTATCTGTGCAAATACTGTAACTTACCAAGGACTGGATCATATGACGACGCCGTTTACGCATCTCCAACACGTGGCCAAAAATGTTGAGAACCTTTTCACCAAATTTCAGGCGATGCATCAAGTTGTTGATACAGATGAATGTGCCCGTTCGTCCAACGCCGGCGCTGAATAATCAGAATTGTAACAAGTATATAGGCAAACGGGAGGTTATGAACTAGGGTTGATTTATAAGCTGATATATTTCTTTCATGTTTAGCATATTTTCCCCAATGGAGTATTATTTTGAAAAAGATCGCTACATCTACACAGATTTTCTTAACCGTCACTGTAAGCTGTTTGTTTTCTTAAGTGAATCGGTTTTCCCATCTTTCTCTTTTACTTAATTTTAAGTCTACTGCTCCCCAGTCTTGAAAGTTTGGTCTTATCACTTGTCTCCTTAATCGATATCTTCAACCTGGTCCCTTTTCCAGAATGAGATTAAGACATTGAGTAATTCACTGTTATGTAATGAATTTCCTAAAACGTTGACTCCATTCACAAATTTCTAGATTTTTAACCTCTAAGATTCTACCTTCTTCTCCCAATCCCCTCTCTTTCTGGCTCCTCCTACTTTACTCTTCCTTTTTTTAGTCTTCCTTCGATCCACCCTGTCAGGCGTCTGAAACGATGGACACGCCGAAGGAACCTTAAGATCTGCTTCCAATTATTTATTTGACCAGGACCCGACTCCCTTGGCTTTGAAGGCTGGTGTTGTCTATAAATTTACGTGTTTGGTTGACCCAAGCTCGTCCTACATTGGACGCACCAAAAGACATCTAATTGAACGAGTCAAAGTCTCAAAGAGCACAAGAATGGACCTGGTGCTATCCATTCCCATCTTCTGGAATGCTCGTGACTGGGATCGATGAAGCTATTGTCCATAGTGTCACCATCGGACGGCCTGTTTGACTTGGCGGTGAGGGAGGCAGTTTACATTAAAAAGAGATTCCTTTCTGTTAATAAATCATTGGCGAATGATGGAGCCTCTTTCGTTTTAGAGGTTTTGAATTAATGAATTGTGTTTTAATCCTCCATCGTAATTCATCTCAATTTCCTTTGTTATATTCCTGTGCAATAAGTATGGCAGACGAATAGCGGAAACCGGTCGCACTCAATACATGTTTAGTAACTGTATCATCGCAAATTACATCGCGTGAAACTCTATCAGTCGTTATTGCTTTTCAAGAGATTGTTGAATTGCATGTCGCCGATGCGTATACTGACCTGCAGTGGACTAAAACCGGCTTGGACGTGTCCTCACAAGACAGGCTTTGGAAATCGTTCATGAAGACTTTGAACTCGTCCATATCAGGGGCTCCGTAGTCATTCCACTTCACATTGTGGATCTGTTGAATGTTGTGCTGTTTTGCTTTACCCTGTGAACATTAGAAAATAATGTATAATGCAACTAACTAGAGAGGGCAGAAATAAAGTGTCATGAGAGTTAACATATGGGGATGATTTAGTATTCACGGACGAGTAAGAGTAAGATGTATTGGAAGCATTTGAGAGAAAACACATATAATGATAAGCACAATATACAGTAAGGAAGATGGTCATATGTGGAGTGCAACTAATGGTGTCAGCTGAGATGTGCAGGATTGATAAGTTTAAATGGGGGTACAGAACCTTCAGTGCCTAGCTTGCAGAAGAGGAGGAATTAGCAGAGAGTAGGGTTGGTGACTGTGGGAGGAAGAATAGAAGTACATGAGTTTAGTTACTTGGGAGTTACTTGAGAGAAAAGCCAGAAGCGGCGTGGAAAAATGGAGAGAGATGGCGAGCTTTTTAGTAAGCAGAAATATCCCACTCAATTATATATATGAAACATGTATCAAATCAATTATGTTGCATGGTGCTGAAACATAGGAAATCACAGGAGGAGTGGAAGATCAATGGGAAGATACCTATAGATGGTTACAGTATAGTTTGAACATGCGACAAAGGAGACAGAGGGAGGGGTGCTAAGGATGGTGGAGGGAATGGAAATACCAAGAAAGAAACATATTGGAAGCCAAGGGGAACATGGAGAAGAATAGTGCAGCAGGATATAGAAACGTCGAACATAGAAAAAGGACTATAGCACTAGATCTAACAAGATGGAGGAGAATTATCGCTAGTGTAAAATCAAACATGGGAGAAGCTGGACTTAAAACGAATTGTTGTTATTGTTGTTTACCAGAAAAACTCCTGTTAAAAAGTGTGAATTTTACTCAAAGCTAACACTTTTACTAAACTGCACACACAATCTTCTACGTGACTTACCCTTCGTGCAGTGAGGTTGCGAACAATGTAGGTGCCCATATCCGTTTCCGATTCGAGACTGACTTTGATCGGATCGATGCTGTCAAACTCCAACTCTTCACCCAGATTGGGCCAGTATTGTTCACATTTCTTCTTATCATTCTCGACAGTTCTGCACCCAATATGGTAGCAAATACATTTAGAGAAAACTGCAATGAAATGCTTTTCTAGAAACAAAAAACAGGATGCAGGTATCAAGTCATCGAATCAGTCTAGTTACATCATTTCCCAGGTAAATGTAATCAAAACTGTATGTAATTCATGCATACGTAGGTGTCCAGATTCATAATATACCGTCCTTGAGTACGAAATGCGTTCAGGTTTCTTTAGAAGATCGCCAAATCTGACACTGCCGGCTGTTGCAATTCTTTGCGGCAAGCCGGAAAACGATAAACGTCAACTGAAAGGTGATGCAACAACTAGAAGTTCCTCTTATATATGAAGAACTACCGGATGCACTTCGTTGAAATGTTTACCAACAGCCAACGAGGTGTGAGACCGGGCTGAAATACTCTACCACTTGCGCGATTTGTTCTCACTCTACACGGCTATAATGAAGCCCAATGGCAAAAATGGACAGAAATCGACTTGGAAGGTAAATCTGAACAGCCGATGATGTGCATCGAGATCGGAATTGTTTTTCTGCGTCCTTATATATAGAGAGGCTATTAATGCGATCGCCTCTGGTCATAGTTGATGCAGTTAGGTGTGTGGACGATTGGACGCTATTGTGCTACATTTAATAGCAAAAATGAAGATAGTGTTGAAAACCGACGTCTGAATTTAACGTTAACATGCAAATAATTGCAAATATCTTTAAGAATTTTACGAATTATATCATTTATGGATTTTGAAATAAATATAACCGAAATAAACACATTTGCACCAACGTAATTATGGCCTCATAAATTAATTATTATATACATATATTTTTTTAACTTGTATTAAATTAATATATTATTAAAAAACAATTTGTATTATAACATTCAAACATGGAATTATATACAATAATTTTTAGTATATCAGAACATGAAGTTTATTAATATATAAAAAAATACTTTTATTGATTATCCTAACATTTTGAAAATACTAATTTAATCAAGAAAATTGACATTCTTACTTA
Organism: Nematoplana nigrocapitula; assembly: GCA_032274565.1. Lineage (NCBI taxonomy): Eukaryota > Metazoa > Platyhelminthes > Proseriata > Nematoplanidae > Nematoplana > Nematoplana nigrocapitula. The sequence continues at coordinate 4,609 of JAUYWV010088534.1, read as the reverse complement.
TTTATTTTATAAATAAAGATAATGTATAGAAATAAATACATATACTAAAATTGCAAGTTTCACTTTTTATTTTTATAATAAAAATACTAGAAGAAGATATGGTATAATAAGACCTCCACAGATTTCTAGAAGTCTTTCAATTAATTATTTACTGTGAAGACGTACACATAGGTAAATTTACTGGAATTAATTGGCGCGGAATCCCTTCCCATTTATCAGTTTGTTCTATTTCTTTGTTTGAAAGCGGATATCTTCCGGCTTAATTTATGAAGATATTTTCACAGTTTCATATCGTTTTAAACACAAAAGTTATCGTTATTTAATTACAATTATCATCAAACTCTACAGTGACGGATCAAAGCACGCACTGCCCGTAGTGAAACAAACGCTACACGGAGGTCTCAAGCATAGAATAAGAATGAATAGAAAGTCAGTGTGCCCCGTTAACTGAAACACGTTTAGACTGGGTAAATTGGCACTCGGGGAAAATCGATAAATGACCCTGTGAGTTGGGGTGCAAGCATAGAATAAGAATGAATAGAAGACAGACCAGTTCCAATTTGTTTGCCTCGCCTGAAGCCGGTTTCCCCATAGAATATGCAAGCATGTATCAGCCTGTTTCATTAAGCGAACCATACATTTATTTCTCGATTAGTCAGTCAGTAAAGTTATTTTTAAATGGAAAGTACTTCAATAAAACGAGTGCGGAAAGGAACTTGTTGTTCAACTTTTGGGTGTTCAAACAGAGACGCTTGTACCCAAACGCTGTCCCGTCAATATATCAAATTTAATACAATGTAACATGTGTCGAAACTCTCTTAATGAAAATTCTAGTTCAAACGAAAGTCTCCCCTCTTTACTTATAAATTTCAAAAACCGTGTACATAATCCCGCCAAAGGTGGCCTTTTATTCCCGAGAAAGGATATTCTGACCCTTTTGTTAACGACAGAGAAAATCATTAGACAATATTTTTTGCACAGTAGCAGTTTATCCCTGTCTTCTGTGTGTGGAAAAGTACTGTATCTCTGTAATAATATTTTTTATCACTCGATTATCATTCTTTGTATTGTAGTTCAGGCATCGAAAGTCATAAAATTTATTTAATGCGGTTACTCATAGACAGTTATTTATTTATACGTATGAAGAAAAGGGCTAGGGACTTGTCAGCGTTTGATATTGGGAAGCGTCAACAGTTATTGATAAAGGTTGTTTTCTGTAATTTGTAATTTATAGCTCGCTAGTACTTTTGCATGTACATATAAACTATTTTTAACCAATGGTTTGTGAATAAATTGTGTGTCTGCTGCACTAAATCTTCTCACTAACAGGCACTGGGGTCATTTATTGATTTTTCACGCGAGAACATTTTTAGTGGGGGAAACCGCGGCTTCAGGCGAGCCAACCAAATTAGAGCTGGCGCTGCTTCTATTCATTCTTATTCTATGCTATTGAGTAACTTAATTGAAATTTTAAAGTTATGCACAAAAATATTTGTTTATCGGTTATTAATAATTCAATAGAAGTTATAGCAAGTATTTGTGTATGAATTGCGTCAGAGAAACGAATGAATAATGTCAGTACTAATGTTTGGGATTTTGCGGCCCATGAAAATGAACATTGATATTTAACCCTTAGGCTACCAAGGTATTTCATAGTCCTAAAGCTACCAAGGGTGACTCAGAAAGTTACAATGAAAAAGGTCATAGTTTTTTTTAAATTCATTAGTGAAAGATAAACACAGACAAAATAATTATAAAATACACTAATTAGAGTTAATCAGCTGCACATTTTACATATGTGACCGCTCTAACGCGGGAATGTCGATCACAGACGGGTTCGCGACAACGTTCTCATGTTTGAGTGGTGTGGTTGCGTTTGCAAGCTGGTTTGCCCTCATCCTTGCACCGTGCACTTTATAGTTGTTGTGCTTGTGCTTGTGCAAGTGGCTGACATGCAGAAGCCGGTGCAAGAACTCTAGGGTTTGGTTGCCCTGTTGCCTTTGCCAAAAGTGAAACTGTCTCCGATGGCAGTCCTATGGTATCTTGCAGTCTGTGTAACATTTCTTCCCTGGCCAACTCAGATGCAAGCTTTTGTAGAAAGCCACGACGTCTCTTGTAATTCACTGGATGTGATTGATTGTAAATAGTAAATGCAATGATGCCAGTTACATCCAGCATGTTTTGCAGGTGTACCACTGGCCATCTTTAAACCTGAGATCGTGTAATATATGCTTTGCACATTTCGTCAAGCACATCAACACCCACCTTCGTCTGGTTGTAATACAGTTGCATGTGACTTTTCATCTTCCCTTCAGGTTCTGTCATTTTATTGTGATGCATGGTGGAGATGAGGTACGCCTTGTACTTTTGTTTCACTTGATATGACTGAAGAGTCACTCTCTAGCTGTCTATCTCCGCCACAGACAAATGTGGATTCATCGGTGGAATATCCCTTCTGCTTTTTGGTAAATTACCAAGGTATAAGTAGTATTGCGCCGTGATAGTGTCGTAATAGGTTACAAGTACATATAAAATTGTCATAAGCTGCGTAAAAACAGTTCCCAACAGAAAGTACGTAATTACGCAATATTACCAGGGTTAAGGGTTAAGGAAAATATGTTAATGTGGATGCCTTTGGTTAATATTTATGTATTACTCGCAGATTTTACATTCCCAACTGAACAAGAATATGAAATAATAAAATTGAAATATTACTTAAAAATAAACGATGTAACAAATGTATCTGATGACGTGGGTTGGTTTTACTTAGGAAATTGCAGATACTGTTGGATATAATTTTTACTGACGCCTGGGAGAGACCTGGGAACTAATTGCGAAGGGTACAGCGACACCTAGGAATAGGAGACGGCCGGGAGATTGCAAGGGGAAAATAAAGCATAGGAAAATAACCGCTACTGAAGAATAACAGTAAAAAGACCAACCCGAGACAGCAGTGGGAAATTGCCAGAGCTTCAAGAGGACAGGAGAGGTTTCTCCATATGATGATTTGTTGGTCTGGCTTCCTGTAGCAAGTGTGACAGATACGGCAAATGTTTTAAGGGAAAAGACGTGTAAAGTCATGTTTGAAGATCTCTGCACAGAATTTTCTGGCAAGACAGGACTCAATCTATCTTCTAGTCATGTTTATCATAGTGGCATGGCTGCAAAGATCAAGCGGCCAGCAAGTTCAAATTTGGAGTTGAGTAGTCATGATCGTGAAATGTCTGTAGTATTGACAAATCTTGGAAAACGTCCAGTGGAACAGAGATTAACCTTCTAATTACCGCAAAAAAGTTATGTTAAGTACCGTGTGGTTGCTATAGCGACCCCATATTTGATATCTCAATTGTAGGTCAATAAAAAGGTTATTTATACTAAATTATACATGATACAACATTTTTAATGCAACAATTATATATTATACAATATTAAAAATAACACAGAAAAAAATATATGTAAAACAGTTAGCAACTGTATACACACAACATCCATACTAAAAATTTATATAAGATTATTTTTATTTAATTATTTTTTTATTAACATTGAATTAAACTAACATAGAAACAGTTTTCAACACATTCCAACAGTCAAAAAAGTTAGCACCTGGGTGCACAGACCACCCGGAGGTGCTACTTGCAAATGGCCTTGCCGCAAGCACTGCATCGCTCGATGGTCTTCCGATCCGTGGTCTCGAGGGCAGGAAGCGCCAGCGGACACGTTTTCTCGGTCTTTGGGCATCTCCAGCAGCCTGTGGTGGAGCATCTCTAGCAGCCTGTGGTTGCATATCCAGCGCACTATGTTGCCCATCCTGACGGCGCCTTATCTGTCCGGCCATCAACTCCAAGGACAACTTCTCTAGGTAGAGGCGCCTTCGATGTGATTTTCCTTCCATAAACTCGGAAAAACGAAACAAATAGATGACGAAGGCGTTGTAAGCTGAAATGTCCACCAAATTTCCGAAAACCACCTGCGGCCAACATCGGCACTTACGTTGGCACGAGTACGTGCGCAGAAGTTTGTCCAGCGTGTCCACGGCGCCCTTGGTGCAATTGCAGTGGATAATAATCTCCGGTTTCTTGTCTTGTCGATTCTCATGAACCTCAGCATTGTGGTGTTGAGTAGATAATAGAACCACATTTTTCTTCTTCTTGGGAACGTATGAAACTAGTGTCATGTCGTCAGAGAAGCCGAACTTGCTGGACAGCACAGGGCGAGAGCGGACGCCTAGGATAGCAGGAGACAGAAATCGGCGATTCTTTTTTCACGGTGCCACATATGGGAAGTTGACGATTCAGCATTGAGAGTGCCAGATCGAAGGAGGTGAAGAAATTGTCAGTTGTGAATCATCTTCCAGAACCTGAAATATGCTCGGTCAGTTACAGGAACACTTTGGATGCTTGTCCAACTTCACGACCGCGTCCAGTTATACCTGTGTACAGCTCGAAGTTGGTTACATATGCGGAGTCCACATCGCAGCACGTCCAAACTTTCATGCTGTACTAGCCGGGTTTTGAGGGTAAATAAATTTTGACGGGGCAGCGACCTCTCAAAACTACCAGCTGCACGTCCACGCAAACCTGCGCGTCAACTTTGTAGTTGTTGCGGCAGA
>JAUYWV010088523.1:0-15299 GCA_032274565.1 Nematoplana nigrocapitula | reverse complement strand
GAGGAAGAAAAAGACCACATCCTTTCTTGCCCAAGGTGGGCCGCAGTTCCTTTCGAAAAGACCAATATGACAGACGAAATCTCTCTGATTGGGTATCTGAGGAAGGTCCGACAGATAGTTCGACTGACCAAGGAGCTCTATCGCAACAGCAACAACAACAACAACAACAGAATATTAACCCACAAGAACAAAAAAGCAACGTCACTAAAATAAACTCGACAGCAAAATCAATAACCACCACACTGAACAACAACAAGTTCAGAATAATTTCTCAGGCTAGAGCTAAGCGCCAACACACTGTAGTACAGACGATAAGGATACCTACCTTATTTCGGCATTCCCTTGCTATAGACAATTTTCTTCAGAATATACATATAGTCCTACTGGGAACAAGAAGCAAAAGTGAAAGTCGGAGAAAGCTATACTAACAGTATACAGATTAGTAGAGGCGTTGTTGTTGTTGTTTGTTGCCCCCGGACCTACTAGAGTAGTAGCCCCCCCCCCCTTGGCTCGTGAGGAATTGAGCAACTTGGAAAGTTCGATGATCGGATTGAAAGACCTGGATTACAGCGAAGAAGAACTGCAAAGAATGATAAATGTGGTTATGGAGGATGGGAAAATATTGGATTAAAATGAACACGTAAAACGAAAGTAATGCTAGTAAGTACTGAAGATAGGAAATATATTTAGGCAGGACAATAACTGATGATGGAAGATTCAAAATAGAGATAAGGAAAAGAATTGGAAAGGCTCATGAAATTTTTAACTTGATGGAGAAAATCTTATGATCATCAAAAGTAAAAATGAAGACGAGGCTAAGACTTTAAAAGCATACGTATGGTCGGTTTTAATGTACGGGTGTTTCGTGGTTCCAAAAGGTGAGCAACGAGATGGTCCTAGAGATGGACGTTTAAAAAAGAGCTTCTAAACTACATCAAAACAAGGAAAATTGCAATTATGTGATCACATTCAGTGACATGAGTCGATAGAGAAGGACGTAATAATTGGGAGAATCGGAGGTATGAGAGGTAGAGGAAGACCAAGAAGAAAGTGGATAAACGACATGAAGGAATGGACGGGATGGGTGGTGGAGGTGATGAGACAAGCGCAAGACCTAAGGAAGTAATGGAAATCCATGATCTTCAACCTTTGCAAAGAGAAAGAACTATCTACTGACTAACTGACTAACTTACTGTAAAATAATAGTATTATTAAAAGTATGTAAATTAATAAATATTATAAAATATATTAATATAGGCCAATTAAAAAAATCTGTTCGAAAACAGAAAGCAGGTTTGTCCTGTTGCGTGGGAAGCTTTCACAAGAGGAATTCCATATTTTCCCTACAATTTTATCGATTTCAATCACAACTCGTCATTAGATGGACGAATTTCTTGAATGCCAGTACTGCAATCTGTCTCTCTAGATAGAGGAGAGGGGCATCTGCTATTAAATGCCATTCCCGTATAGAACTGACTCGATAAATACTGCGGCATGTGAAAGAAGCAATTTCCTGATTCAAGGGAATGTCTATAGATTCAATCGCATTCTGCTATCCTTCTTCAATTGATGATACGCTTTTATGGGATCATTAATAAACAGTAGAGAAAAACGTTTGAAACTAAAAATCCCACTACTGGTACCGTACATCATGCCCGCCGATTTTATTCTTGATAATAACGCTGGGCAATGCAACTTTTGTTTGTTTATAAATAGTTTATTTATTTTATTCAGATTAATTATTGCTCTATGTTATATATGGTTGGTAAATTCTATTAAATTAGCCATCTATGTAGAAGAAAGATGTGACTATTCAATCCGTCGTGCTTGAATAACTGAACAAGATGAGTGAGTGGGTATGCGATAATGAGTTTTATACCGCTTTCATTTGATATACAGTTGTACCGCCGCTATTTTCACTTTGCTGAAGAAAGAAAGTTCCTTCAGTTTCTCCTACTGCTATAACAAAATGTCTTCTAGTAATTCCTGTGTATATTTTATTCATATGCTTTTCATATATTACATATAAGCTTCAGCGAATTAAGCGGTCGTTAATGCAGTGCGAGTTTCTAAGGGAAAACAGTAAACATATTCTGCAAAAAATGACATAACCAATTTTCTTTTCAAATAATCAATTTATCTTAGATAACAAAAGACTGTTCCCCTTCTTTTTTCTGTATATGTTTGTAGATGTGGATTTTAACGTACAGATATAGGACTTGTTCACAAGAGCATTCTTTCTTTAATCTCTTGTGTTTTACTCACGAAGAAGAAACATTTTCTTATAAGTTTTGCTAAACAGATTGTTTGATGAATACCTCAATCATTTCCAATGCTGTTCTTTCAATATCTCAAAATATAACATCTACCATTTATTTATAATTACTGTATATACGGCAATTATTTCACCATACACCAAACTGATTTTCAGACTAAAACGCAACTACATATAGCTGTATATGCAATGTGGCATAACACTGGGAGTACTTTTGAAAATTTAATAAACCAAAGATTCTGACGTTGGCTATCACGTGCCCCCTTCCTCCCTTTTCCGCACTCTTCTAACGATTTCAACCGGCTATACAGTATGTACATTCCATAAACGTTCCACAACCAGCCGCCCAAGAAAATGATCTTTGCCTATACTCGGAACATTGACCTTTCTGGTTTTACTCTATTTTATCAACTGAAGTGGACAGTACTTCAACTTCAAACATTGACCTTTCTTGTTCATGTGCAATATGCAATTACACAAAATGACTCTACCCGCGATATTAAACTTTTCATTCAATTGATTTTTCTGATTAGTTATTGCGAGTTCAACAACAAAAAGATACAGTACATGTTACCAAATTACATAAATACAGTACATATAATTGTGCGTATCTGTAATCTAAATATACATTGTCAAACTCGGCACAAAACTTCACTAAGTTAGACTACAAAAGTCTAAGTCGGATTACCAAATGTCTAACTCGGATTACTATTTGTCTAAGATGGACGATATAATAAGAAATTGACATAAAATAAATATAAAATAAGGGAACATATAGAGTTTTCAAACTTTGGCAAAGAGAAAAAATATCAAGACGCGTTGGGAGCCACAGGTCTAAAAGAATCAAAAGTTTATTTTGTTTTGGGCACCTGAGCTGACGCGATCGATACTCAGTAAAAATTATATTGATCGAATTTTATACAGGAAACTATTCGCATAGGTGTACACTAAGTTTTTTAAATTTCTTATTACGTTTCTTGTTTATATTGAGAATAACTGTTGAGTTGAAAGTACGTACGAGATGAATTTTTGATAGAAATAAATAAATAAATGATTCATTAGAATTATACAATATATAATAATGTTGGTAAAGTATCTCTAGAAGTTAACAATGTGTTATGCCTAAAGTGGAACTCTTTCAAATATGAATTTATTCAAAAGTTCAAAGCAAATTTATGATTTCAATACACCATAGTGAAACCAAAGGATCAGAAAACATGATTGGTTTAGTCACAATAAAATTGTGTCTATTAGCACCTGTTAATGTACAATAATGTACGAAGCATGTATTGATTACTCAGGAAGACCTTTTCATCATTGAACTCCATTGAATGCAGGTACGATATTTATACTACAATTATAGCAGTATACAATGCTGCCGTTTGAATCGTATTATTTTTTTTCAGAAATGGCATGTTCCACAAGATATCCACCAGCAGACCGGTTTCGGGGTAATTAGCAATGGAAAAACTTCACACATATTATTCAATGAAATTATTGATTATGAACGGTCGAATTTGACGTTCTGTGCTTCTTAATTCTCATCAACTTTTTTCAGTAGTGACACCTTTGTATAATTTATTTATTTCGCGATCCGCCTGAGAAGTAAAACGATAGAGACATTTGTTGAGTTTATGAAACCTACTGAAATGCACAACATGCGACAAAATATTGGTGCCACATTAGGCTGTCCAATCAGATCGTTGAAACTAACAACCACCAGGACAGGAAATCGATATTTTACTTATAGCAGGACCGTAACCAAACGCGGGCTGAGCCCTCCTAAATTTCCTTGAGCTCCCCCTGATCCAAAACAGTCATCTCGCCTCTTTGTCGTTGCTGCTGCTTAAGCAGACAAAATCAAATACGATATGAAGTTATCCTTCGGTTTCTTCATTTATTATTCTTATTCTTGATAGAAGGAGGATTTATGGCTTTAGTATTATTTCAGCAACCAAGCGCTTTACTTCACGCTTTGTGTTTTAAAATTTTATGTTACTATATACTTATCTACCCTGAGGTCATTAGCTCTCATGAGATCTCGGGCATATTTCACATTGTATTGTAAACCAAGTATACTGTAATTGAAGAACAGGAAAATAAGATGGACTTATCGTTTAGAGACCGAAGAAGAGAACTGAAGTTTCTATCAAATTTTCGCTCATTGAATGTTAAAAGCGATTGTACAACATGTCGTCTAACAGGGATGACAGAAAGAAATCCAATGGTATTTAGAAGAGCAACGAATAAATTGTTGCGAAATTTCTGTGTGATAGAATTAAGAACAGATGTGCGTGGAGAGCCGATCAGATTTTTTTAGAAGGAGGGCTCCCGAGTGTTACAGGGCCCACTTGATTATACATATGTATATATAACTAGAAAGAGAAATTACAATATTTTTAGGTCTTAGGGGCATAAACAAATGTAATGCACATAATTTATTTTTGGAATTTTCGCTTCTTTCTGGACAGGTATGATGCACTAGCGGAGATACCTGGCTGATGCTACTCAAACAAATCTTCAGCAGGAAATTGAATTATTTTGGTCACGTAATGAGACATGACAGCCTCAAAAAGGACATCATCCAAGACAAAGTGGAAGGCACACGTACAAACGGAAGGCCGCGAAGAACCTGACAGTAAGGAATGGGTTGGATGCGATAATCAACAAGCATCTCAACAAACAATGCACCGTGAAGATTGGCGTCGATCCGTGAAGTCCACAGCAGCTCGTTGTGGAGCCAACTGATTTAGAGAGAGAGAGAGAGATGATTCAATAGGATTAAAGCTGATAGGACAATTATGTTGAGAAAAGATCTATTTGGTTCAAATTGGGGTCAACCCAATGGGTTTAAAACCTGCCCAGTCATAAACCACAGGAGAAGTGACCTCTTGAAATATACTACTAGAGAGAGAGAGAGAAAGAGTGAGAGAGAGAGAGATATATATATATACAGATGTAGGTATATTAAGAATTAAAAAATACCCAATATTAATGAAATTAATATACGATCAGTTCCAAACAACAACAATTGTGAATAAAACAGCATGAAATGTAATTTTTATGCTGTTTGAAAAAAAATGAAGAGCACTCAGCATATATGAAATTAAACTTTTATATTATGTTTTCACTCAATTGCTTTTTTTCCTTATGATTTATTGAGTTCAACTGTTATATACAGTGCATGTTACCAAATTACATAAATTCAAAATAAAAGTTTAATATACTATGTGGTCATTTTAATTTCTTGTGAGCAAACTAAATATACTATCCTGCATGTTTATTTAAGGCCTGTATTTTGCTGAGTCGAATAATTAATAGGAAATTCGACCAAACATATGAATTCTACGTGTCTTTAGAGACACAACCTTTTCCAACAGACGGCTCTTCCCAAGTATAATTGACCTCTTTAAACAGAGGGCCCCTTCTTAGGTACTGAAGTTTCTTCTTTGCCGGTTTGAAGATCTTAACGTTCCAGCATAGAAAAATATTTTACAGTGCTGCTTGGGGCCCTACTCCAAAAGGGAACCCGCTGAAAATTATTGGGGAGCAGGTCCCCCCCAGATTGCTATGTCTCTGTCGATACATTTTGTCCACTACAGTGTACAAGAAGTACCTAGAATTGTAGAGGACTCATATTAAAGGCATTGTATGTATAGGAAATATAAAAAATATTAAAAGCAATTATTGATTAAGTCCCCCGATAATCTTCGCCGTTTACCGCACTGCTATCTAGCTAATAAACGGACTGCAAAACTATCTCTGTTTTTGTCAAGAAAAGTGAGGAAAAAGCACTGGAGATATAGTATTAGAGAAGAGTGGCACAGATGTGATTGGTTCGCCGGTGGATACGTCAACCAATAACTCGCGAATTATCCAGCAAAAGACGTCCACGGAAGAGGAGCTCAGAAAACGACAAATTCAGATTTTGCCAAATGTTAGTTTACTGTACATGATAGTTGGCAGCTGATTTGGAGGTGATTTCAAACCCAAAGATCTGTGTTTTATCCCCTGAACAGAGGGAGCAACTGTAGCGACAGTTCAACATGTCTAATTTGACCGGCGCAAATTGCGACCAGAACCACTCTAGCAGGTACATTTTCGAGAATTTCTCGACATACTTCTACTCTTGGTACACACTGGTGTTGATTCTAATCGGAACTATAGGGTGTGTCCTGTGTCTAGTGGTTATTGTCCGCTACAATGTATTCACCAGCAGTACCAGATACTGGTTCCTCGCCATCACAGTCAGTGACTTGCTCCTCATCACCCTGTGCGCCACTGACATGTACGCAGTGAATGTGTTCCAAAGCAGCTATATGCGCCTGCTGGAAAAGTCCAGAGAGTTCGGCTGCCAAATACGCATATCGCTGATCGTCTCCCTGTCCTGGATGAGCAATATCCTCCAGACTGGGCTCTCCATCGAACGTATGGTGAGTATTGTCACGCCGCTACGGGCGAGGACGTTGTTCACCAAGGGCAAGACGAAAATCACCGTCCTAGTCATTGTACTCTTCTGTCTAGTTGGCGGCACGACCAACACGGTGACCACCCTTGAATTCCGGCCTGTAGCCAAACCCGCCGCCGACGGGCCGATAGCGAAGTGCACTCGCATGTTGTTCAATTCCAGTCTTGATATCACCAGCCTGGTCTACAATATCGATCTGTTTGTATTTCGCCTGCTTCCCTACAGCGTCATGCTTCTCTGCTCCCTCGTGATTATTGTCATGGTTCGACAGAACCAGGCCGCACGAAAATGTATGGTCCACAATCACCAACAGACCTCGAACAACTCGAGCGCCAGGGAATCTCGCATGTCCCTACTCCTTCTTGCCATGAACATCACCCTCCTCCTCACCAACCCAGTATTTCTCATCTTCGAGCTGTGGGACGGCGCCCATAGCGAGGGCAAGGAGTTTGGGAAGCTGACCGGCGATCATTGTGTCTCACTTTCCCTCAGTAAGTTCTTCAACACCCTCATCTATTTGAACAATCAGACCAATTGGATCTTCTACGTGGCAGTTGGGAGTCGCTTCCGTCAACGCTTTGTTAGAGTTCTTTGCCGACTGCTCTGTTTCTGCTGCTGGAACCAGGAGGCCTCAGGAATGCCGGCCGAGGATCGGAGCGCTGTCTATTCGCAAGTCCCGCGCAAATCTGAGCTGCCCAACGGAAATCGATTGGCTGTGTACGGTGACCTTGAGCACCGAAATTCGCACACGAACGAGCAGGACGAGGACGACGAGTCCGCTATCCATTTGCGGTTGGAAGCAAAGAACGAGCGGTAAATACGAACGACATCTCTGAGTCCATTTAACAATCAATTTATGTGTGGCCATCTATAGCTATCTATCTCTCCATTTTGCGATGATCATCAAAAGAACTTATATCAAAGTGAATCAGTCTCTCATGCCCTATGAAATTATTGGGCGTTCACTGATTTGTGATTTATTTATTTTTATGTTAATTGTGTCATCCAGTAATCTATTTCACCTTGCCGAAATCATTCCATTTTTTCAATGTTAGTTATATCCCAGATTGATTTTTCCATTGACGATAGCTTCAACAGTCATAGCGATAAACAGAATGAAATGTCACGATTGCCATTTGTGTGTATTGAATTTACAGTCACATCGTGTTTGACTGACACCAATCGACAGTAGGGACTAGTCAATGGACAAAATCAATGCTTCTCCATTTTGTTGTACTTTGAGTGCAAGGTGGGCGGCAGATGTCGTTAGGATACGGTGCTGGTCAACTAGCAGAAAGAACACCACGGAGATGATACTCAGCCCCGCCTGCCTTCTACCCTTACCTCCATATAGCAGTGCGTTATTGAATAATCTACTTCGATACCTGAACTGATCTGCAGGACTATGGACAAAGTTGAAAAAATAAAAGAGAGCATCTTATTCAAATGTCGTATTGTACATAGACACGTAAAAATTGGCTAATAACACACGTTAGTCAAGAATCCAATTTAACTGTTCATCCTCTCCATAGTGAATGTGCAATACCAGTATACAGTACATTTAAACTCTTAATATGTCATTTATGAATAACATGATTTTATTAAAAATTGTATATATATATATGCACTGTACATGGCGTATAAATGTTTCGTTCCAAGCACTTAAGGTCTCCAGTTTTGGTGTACTGTGCGTTTCGATATCTTAAGACACCATAATATTTTTTCTCTCTCTCTCTCTCTGTCTCATTCCTTACCTCTTTCTGTTGTTCCTCTCCGTCATCTATCCCACCCTTCCTTTCCCCTTCTACCCTCTAACTTGCCAAAATGACAAAACTGTAACATCCACGCTGATGCAGTTGTGTATGTATTGAAGTTTATGATCTCGTGTCTTAGGAAGGGGGATTTCGGCAAATAGCCTTCTCCATAAATCTCTTTTATTCATTATACAGTGAATCCTCGCTAATCCGGAGACTACTTTGGTTACCGCAGAAAAAATCCGGACTAATGAATCACCACATATTTATGTGCCAATTATATGTCATTTAATTGTGTATTTGTATATTCCTTGCGGTCAAACCATCATCTTCATTTTTATGCAAAATATCCCAGAGCAATTGCAACTTCCATCCAATCTATTGCCAAATGGAGAAAGTTCATATTGCTAAAACGCTACAAAATATAATCCATTTTTATAATTCCGTAAATCCAGTATGTAGTTCGGCCATCTTTTGTCTCCCACACTAGTACAATTTGCTAAGCAAGAGTATGGATGTATACATATATAACAACATTTATATTGTACTACATTATATCAAAATCGAAATGCATCGAACAGCTAACAGGAACTTCTAATATAGAATTGCAAAAGTCTCTCATTTTACATTGCTTTCATGCACACAATCTATCCATCACCACTGCCTCCATCTCCCATGGCAAAAGTACTAGATGTGAAGACACGCGTGGATGAAGCAGAAATTTAAATGTCAATTAGCCAGAGTACATATGCACGTTATACACTGCATATATATGTATGTATACATGTATGTATACAAGGTCAATTCAGTTATGAAGATGAATCATTGCAGCAAGTTTTTCAAGCGCATTTAAATAAACGACTGCTTCCCCGTACGGAATAATGATTCCGATCTTTAGAAAACAGGTCTGTTTGTTCCCGAGTTTTATTTCCGGATCCGGAACGCGAATTTCTGGATTATTCAAGAAAATATGAATGACGGAAATCCGTTCCCGGAGACATTTGTTTGGATTGAAAGGTTTTCAGATTAACGAGGCTTCACTGTACTGTACATAGAAGAAACCGTTTCTGTACGTTTAGTAATTTTTGCTACTCCTTTTACTTTCCTATCACAAGCAAACAGTATTATACACAATACAACAATAAGTACTGTATATAATAGAGTCACGTATGACATACAGTAGGTTAGGTCAATTACATGTACAGTATATCGATATTGTAGATCGAAACGACAACAATCAGCTTAGTTATCCCAAACGATTTTTTTATTATAAGCAGATTAAATTAACGAAGTTATCCATAATTTTTATTGAAATACAAATTTCAACATGGACCTATTAGTCCTCGTCGTTTCCTTTTATTTCTGCCGGCAGGCCAACAGAGTGGCCCTTTTAGGGAGATACGAACATGCATCAATTGTTAATACCAGGTTTAGGCATCCTGCCGGAAAATAAATTTTTATTTCTTCTTCAAAATGACCATAAACAAAAACAACCAATCCTGAACATGCCATTCTATTCTGTCTAGCAAGTCTTATAACTAATCGAGTTCTCCTTTACTAATTCAATAATAGTTATTGCCTAACATTAAATGCACCCGGTAGCTCGGAGAGTAACCAAAAACGAATCACATAAAATGTTCAAATCAAATACTGTCTCCATTTCCATGGAATCATTACAACATTTTATTAGAAACAATAATAATCAAATGAGATAGAATTTTGAGGTTCTTTATTTATTTACTAACTGGTATACCCGGTGCTGCCCGGCAGGAAATGAGAGCTTCTTGTCTTGTAATTTTGCTTTTTGTATAATACAATCATGCATCAAAGTGCTACTGTAGCTACCAGCGATCAACATAATAAAAATAACAAACAAACTGAAAAAACATTTTGAAAAACATCTCTGTCCTTATTAGGAGTCTTTTTTCTGTTGTATAGTACAGTATTGAAAAAATAAGTTAATATATTATTCAATACAATTAAAAATGGGAAAAGCAATGAATTGATCAGTGATGCTTCACTGCGGCCTGAGATGTTCCTTGACTCCTTTAAATTTCCATTGAGATCCCATATCAAGAAGTACAAAATGACGGAATTACATATTTGGTAGTCCAAAAAATGGAATCTGCGCACCTCATAGGAATGTAACCTAGGTGATCAAACTATAGCACACATTGTATCCAGCCATTCACAGTGCGCATTGTTGGGTTTCGAAATGGCGTTGTGGGATGTTGACGCGCGGTTGCGTTGAAGGCAATCGCAGTTCTTGTGCCACTTTTTTCTTTCGATACACTTGAACAGTTGATATTCCATTATTTGGTATTTTGTCCCGAATTACAATCACTATGTCAACTTCATCATTCCAATATAATTTAATTTCCAATTATATTTGTATATTCATTAGTTAACAATTTTTACAATAATTTGTAAACAATAATTTGAAAATGAATGCATTCGCACAAATGTACCAAATATTTTTGAATCAGTAATGAAAATTGAAGGATCTTGTGTATACGTGTTACAACAAATCGATCAATAATGGGAAATAAAATATAATTGACGTCAGTGGTGATTTCACTGCCATGTAGTATTCTTCAACTCCACAATATTTCATTATAAGATCGTATATGAAGATCAGGTGTAAAAGTGATGCGTTGTTTTGATAGTCACCAAAATGAACTAAAAAGCAAATTTAAACGGAGCCTGTGGCACCCATATTGGAAGAAAAGCAATTAATGCATAGTGAACCATTAATACAGATACTAGGACGCATCTAAAAACGTAATTTGATTCTAGATGGTCAATATAATTTTGTTGTGGATAACTATAGATTCACGCTGGTAAATTTATAGGTATTTTCGTGACTAATTTGGCAGCATTAGTGCCTGAATAATTTATCTCATTGCCGCTCAACTCCACATCCCATATGTACTACGTCATTAAGAATATGTCGCCCTGAAGAACGTTATTTGTCAGAGATATGAAACGCTTCTTAGTGCGTACACGATATGAACCATAAATTTTAAATATTTGCGCTTCATTTGGAGAGATGTACAGTAATTTCCGCTTTGCATATTCCATAATTCAATAGACTAATTGCGATTCTATATGTTATTTTTAAACCACTACAGCGTCTATATACCGGGTGATTCATAATTATTAACTCAAACTACATCTTTAGTATAAAGTTATTACACAACATTTATCATCCAAACTTAGTGTGCAGATAGTAAACACTTGTACTATTTTTCTAACTAAAAATCATCAAAAAAAAAGCACTAGTTAATCAATAACATTAATCCTGCCGTTTTGTACCAACTATTGGTGTTATTGTTCCATGCATCTCTCCATGGAGGACTCAAGTGTGGGTAGCGGTTAATTATCACTATAGACTATTCCCAAACGATCAATTAACGTCTTATCTATTTGGACGCATATTCGTTTCTGAATATCAACTCGACCATCAAAGGCATTGCTAAATATCGGGTATTGACATAGTTGATTGAACCGTGTGAGTTTCTACCTCGGAATTCTAGAAAATGTACGACCTCATACTGGATTAGTCAGTCGCGTTCTGTTTAACGTGATGAACGGTGTTACCGGTTTTTGACAGGCAATGGATAATACTGTATATAATACCGCCAGTGAAAATTTGAAAAAATCCTTTAAACTACGTTGATACACTTAATCTCTTAAGAGGTGTGAGTCACTTCAGTGAGCGTCGAAATCTGCTTGGTCAGGCGCCCAACTAGAGCGGCGCTGTCCCTTGCACTTGATATAACTAGAACATAACACTTAATTAAAACGGCAACTGCGACCGGTCACTTCTTCTGTGGGACTCGTCAAGGTTGATTGGGCTTATTCCTCAAGTTGTCACCTTCACGCAGTGATAGTTGTCTGCCCTATATAAACTGATACGTCGTGATGAGAATACTCCAGTAAGGAACAGCGACCGACACGAGCGCATGGTGCTCCCGTCCTCATGGAATGGAAGCCCGTCTCTCAGGGGCATGCAAGCACTGCCATAACCTCGACGATACAGGTGCCTATTGGGCATGTGATTTCCAGAGCTTAGTCATGTCAGCACATGCTTTCCGCACGATTGTCAGCCTGACTTTCACTTCTTTCACGCTACCACCCTTGTTCGTTACGAAAGATCCCAGGAAATTGAATGAGTCAACAATGTCAATGGATTCTCTGCCGACTGTTATAATAGTATTCGCATCGTCATCGTTTATAGCCATCATCTTTATCTTTTTAACGTTCAGGAACAGTCCAGCTTCTTCGCTTGCGTCTACCATCCTATTGCCCACCATCAAATCGATCCAACGCGGTCCGCATGATTTTTTCCCCATACGAATTGAACAGGTGATGGGAGCCAATAAGCCCTTGGCGCACACCTTGTCCGATGCCAAACCACTCACTGTCTCCACATCAGGTTTGAAGGGTTGTCGATTGGTTGATGAACAATGAACGCAGGAGTTCAATCATGTTAGTGGGAAAGCCCACCTCATCAATCGCACTCCACATTCTTTGATGTTGGACAGTGTCGAATGCCTTGGAATAGTCAATGAAACACAGACAAAGTGGACGGCGGATATTTATGGGCCATTTGGGTCCTGGTAGGTTCGAAAGAACCAAACAAACATTATTACTATCTGCGGACATCATCAAGAAAAATACATACGTACAGTATATGATAATAACCAAGAAACCTTTAAAGAAAATGCCCTGAAATACAACTCATATCACATCGTAAAATCCCCAATCCAACTTGATACTGACATGCTCATCGCAAACAATTTGGCTTCTCTACGATATGTTATTATGTAGATTATTTGCACATATCGTGCTGTGGGTTACGCCCTATTCAGAGAAGATTAAACAGCAAATTCAAGCTACGTTACCGTTAGTTAACACCGGATGCTATCGAGATATTAAATTTACTCAAGAAATAAAGTTGCTAAGCAGTTAATTATTCTATGGACGCCAACGCCGAGCTTGTATGTATAGTAGAAACAGAGGCATCTTGCCACTTCTGTGAATCAGTTAAAGGCACAATATCGATTGATTCAGTCGAAGCTTATCGCGATTTGAATAACGTCACTCTTGAATAGGAAATGAGGCCAACGACATAGTAGAAGTAATAAGGAAAATGGAAACATTTGGATGCTATTTAGGTCTGAATACCAACCAACGCTTTATTGGATTTACTGTATGTTCATCCACAAACGTATTTGTGAAATTAAAAAAACGATAAAATTGCTCGTTAAAAGGTAAAATATTTGCTGTTATTTTAACATCGAACTGTATTTACACTTACAAAACAAAAATTAAAGTACTGTGCAATGTGTCACCTCGGGGTTCGTCGAATAACGTAATTACAGTAGTAAAGTAAAGGAACTCACCATGACTTCTCAATGTAGAAAATGTGCCAAATTCAAGCCTTAATTTGATCGGCCTCCTGACATTAAAAGTATCTAAAATATTGTTCTTCTTCGACGTCGAATAAGTTCATTCTACCTGTTAATGAGCAAGACAGGACCAGATTTAGTTGCAATTGAGGAACATTTGGCTGATTTTGGTTATATTTAAAAAGGCTATAGCTTACGTTTATTTGTGTATGGTGAGGCTTGGTTACCGTATTTACAGACTCCACCTGTGGGATAGTGGATAGCTATTTGTTTGTAAAATAAAGTTTGGGCAAGGGTTGTTGTGTTTGTTTCTGTGCGTTTTTGGAGTTTGGTTTAGTGTTGTCGGGGTGTTTGGTAAGATTTGAGATTGTGGTGGATGTTGATGAAGATTTTCTGTTTTGTCTGGTGTGTTGGTTAAAAGGGTTTGAGCTGTGGTGAGGAGGTTATGAAGATTTTCTGAAGATGATCTGGCTTACATTTAGGACATTTCAGAAGCGAAATATTTTGTGGTATGTGTAAAAGTTAGAAAATTTTTATAAAAGGGTGTTAAAATGACATTTTTCATAGCTGGTTGGCAGACATTTGCCAAGCTCGGTGGAACGAAGACGTGGTGCTGAAGTTTACGTTGCAATGAGCTAGGCAATATAGGTAGTGCTGGAGTGCGGGATGGTTTTGTTATTCTGCAGAACCTTTTCTACTGTGCGTTTTCTTAAACGTGCTACGGTGAGTTGTGTTGTTATGTCTTCAAACTACACTGTAAATATCTTCAATCTACTGTCAATTCCCACGTAAATTCTCGAAACACTTGTCGTTTGTTCAATTAAACATATATTTGTGAAAATCTTCGGTCCCTTTCAGTTTGGTTACAAACCATCATCTTCAATCGTGTGTGATCTTGTGACCCTCCATTATTACGTCACAAACTTTTTGGAGGATCCCTCTGTCGGCGGCGTTCAGATATTGAGTTATGATTATACTAAGTCGTTCGATGTACTTGATCACATTGTCATTTTGAACTCTCACAGTGCCACCTTCCTCGCGATTTAATAAGATGGATAGACTACTACTTAAATGACAGATGGCAACATGTTCGAGTGGGATTCGCAATAAGTTCGTCAAAAGCAGTGACCTCTGGTGTTCCCCAGGGATCATTAATTGGACCTTATCTATTTGCAATTGGTATGGGTGAATTTTTTCATCAAGAAATTCTGACCAAAATGTAGTAATAATGTACGCTGACAATACTACGTTTGCTATGCCCATCTACCAATGCTCAGTCAATGTCCATGTCAGGAACGAACACGGTAATATGTTTACGTGGTCCAACGGTAAAGGGCTGAGACTGAATATATCCAAATGTAAAAGTCTTATGATACGCAAGAATGATC
>JAUYWV010088512.1:0-15299 GCA_032274565.1 Nematoplana nigrocapitula | reverse complement strand
TACTCTTGTTTTGCTATATTGTTTACTCTTTTTTAATATAAATAAAGCAATTTATATGTTTCTAAACACAGCAATTTCTATATTATAATTACGTTTAAAGACTTTTGACTCACCCTGTATATATGAATTTCCCTAACCAAATTGTTATGATTATTATTATAATTATATAACGTTCAATGTTTCTTTCCACTTTCCAGATCTTCATACATGTCATTGGCGAGTGTACACCAGATATGAGCAGCCCATCTGTAATGAATACCATGATATTCTGCGGTGATTAGTCACATTTCATGATTTTCAAATTTTGACGACTTGACTAACTTCTCTCATCCGTATGTCTATCAAATATGTCACGTAATATATTCGCAAAGAATTTGCATAAAAGCTGAAGTTTAGAAGTCATAAAACTATCGATTTAGCAATTTTATTTCATCCTGAGTATCCAGAACCAATTCATACATAGGTTTTCTTATTTACTCGTATATATAAAGAAATCAAATTTCCAAGAAAAAGACGGGTGAACGTGTAAAGTTTTAGATAAATTGAAAAGAGGTAATTTGTTTTTAGATCTTGTGCCAAGAAGATAAATTACAATCTTTTATGCAAATGAAACCAATTGACAAAAACGGAGCCGATGCAGAGAATGTTATGCACCAGAGAGTATATACAGTTTAACAACATCCAAGAATGACGAAAACTTTTGCGAGATTAGAACAAATTTGAGAAGACGTCGGCAGTTCACGTTCAACTGCAGGACAGAGCGGTACAGGCGTAGCCTACTTCCCTGGTATTCCAGAACTTCTTGATGTGAACTTTGTTATCCTGGTTTTAATGATAATGATGATTAGGACACAGCTACTTGTATGATTCCTTTATTCTCTTAAATGTATTTCCTTATATTTTTAACGACTCTGTTCGTTTTCCTGTAAGTTTCCCTTATAAGTCAATTATTATAAATATGTCTCTGGAACTCCCAGTTCCATTGTTCCTGTACCATCAAATCTCTCTATTGGATTTTCAATTATGCTCATTGATTGATTGACTAAAAAACGAAGTATGAACGTAACATTTCTCGTTGGTCGCAAACCAATAGCTAATAGACGGTGCATGAATTCATGACTATTAAATTAAACATACTTTGAAAAAATAAAATCCTTTTCATACCTTGTCTTTGATGTTTTTATCAATTTCTTTAATAGGAACACCGATCAGTTCTGGTGGAAATTCGCCACACTTTGACTCGGGCAGCGTGTTGCCTTCGACCAATTCCGGATCAAATTCGATCTTTTCTTCTTCGCCCTCCTCCGAATCGAATTTGATCTTCCCGTCCACCAGTTTTCCCTCCTGATTCTTCCCCTTGTGCTTCTCTGTGGCCTTGGCCAACTCATCCTGTTCGCGAATAAGCAGTCGACGCCAGCTGTCCACAGTAAAGCGCCGATAGTTGCCCTCCGGTTCCTCTTCCGCATCCGCCTCCTCTCCTTTGGTCCCCTTGCGAGTGGCTGAGGCGCTGCTGGCCAGAGAGACCATGTCGTAGAAGGTCTTGGCCGACCGGTTGAGCTCCTCCTCTTCGTGCTCTTCCAACGGAGGAACGACGGTGAGGGGGGGCGGTTTGTCGGAAATTTTCCGGACAGCCGCCGCCGAGCCGTTCTGCTGCACGGGCGAGTGATCGTCATTCTCTGTACTCATTGTAGTTGACAGACAACAGTCGGAAGACGTGGCGGGAATATGCTGGTTGTGTTCCAGCTGGAACCAGACATGCCCTAGAATGGGAAAAGACGCAGGATATTACTAATAATGGTTCACAAACTGAGGCAACAAAGAATGAATTAGCTGTACAGTGTGGAGATACCTGATGTACAACGACAGAATCACTCAAAAGCACAGATTGAAAGTAGCAACGATAGAGACCAGTATCGGAAACCCTGTGCCAATTACGCGCTTGCGTTTTGAGCACAGGCTGAGCACTGCTGCCACAGTTTAATTACTTCAATAGTGGAAATGTGAGCACATCGGTCTCTTCGTACAATTGAAGCCTGTCACGTTTGAGTAGTCAGATGCGATAAAATATAAAAGACGAAATGTCTATCGTCATAATGATGGCGTTAGAACCGCTGACTATTTGAGCTACACGCTAATGAGTTAGTCCAACTACACAGACTGAGGTTGTCACCTCTGAGCACTCTTACACCAGAATGACCATTAATCAATTCTGATAATCCTTCCAAGATTCTGGGTGTGGTATAAATACATTGTGTGTGTGTGTGTGTGTGTGTGTGTGTGTGTGTGTGTGTGTGTGTGTGTGTGTGTGTGTGTGTAAGATTTAGATTCTTTCAACAGGTCATTCCCGATTCAATTTTGCAGTATTCTTTCGTTGAGGATTCCTTTGGTGTGGTTGGTGTAGAATACTTTGAGTAAAAGTTTTCTAGCCTTTGTTTGCAACAGTTTATTTTTTAATGAGTCGTTTTTATTTCTGCATGACACGTCAATTTTAATTAACTGCAAATTGATTTCATTAGACTGGGTGAATTGACACCCACCACAAACAATGTCTTGGTGTTTATTCGCACTTAAGAATCTACAAATACCATGGACGCATTTATGCGGCTAACCACTGAAAATATTTAGTCTTTAATATAAAGAATCACATAAAGATTTCGATCTTCGATTTTGAAATATGTATCTTCCTTTCCTGAATAGATATCGCGAAGCAATTATCTCTGTCAAATGTTATATCGATGGAAATAAATAAAATGTGTTGGAGAACACAAATGTCATGAAGCAACCATGGCGAGATGGTTACTAATATGTTTTAGAAAGGTGAGGACTAAATTATTCACTAGCGGAAAGTCGATATGCTAAATTCTCTGTAGACAAACACTTCATTGTAATTGTTTTTCACGACTTCTCTGCATAAGAGACCAAAGTGTGGGAAATAATGTCTCAGACAAAGTTAACCAGTTAAATTTCCCTTAGGGGAGATGGTATACCCTTGTGTTTGTATGTGTAGGGGAAGTATAGACTTTTGTCTGCTGGCAAATCCAGATAAAACACACACGCACAGTACACACCACTTACGCTTCAAATTTTTCAACAGTAGAATGTTAGTCAGTTATTGTTTAATTTCTATGCTGTAGATCGTCTTCTTGACTCTTGGTTTCTCCTAGAGACTATAAAAACTCACATACCAGTTTCCACAATGGAAGACATCCAGCTTAGGTGCACATTAGTGCCTCCATTTCCACTCTCCGTTCAGTTCTTTCTTTATCCTTGATTTTGCTTGTTAAATAATCCCTACATATATCATTTCTAACTCATCCAAAGTCAAACCTATCTTAGTCATACATTCCTATATTTTTTCAATCAACTGATTTATTTTATCCTATTCCTTCAACTTCAGATATTTTAATTTATATACAGTTATAGATGAATTTGAATATATATTAAAATAAAATAGTAAGAAAGCACAAGTCATGGAGTAGGCTATAGCGTATTAGTCTAATAAAGACCCAGGACGTTCAGCTTT
The DNA here is from genome assembly GCA_032274565.1 of Nematoplana nigrocapitula. Classification (NCBI taxonomy): domain Eukaryota; kingdom Metazoa; phylum Platyhelminthes; order Proseriata; family Nematoplanidae; genus Nematoplana; species Nematoplana nigrocapitula. The sequence continues at coordinate 11,776 of JAUYWV010088512.1, read as the reverse complement.
TCATTTAACATGCACCAATTAGCGTTTCTCAAAACTGAAACACACCGGCTCATATAATCCAATCATGACTTTTGTAACCATATAAATCTATATAGAAAATATATTATAGGCCTACAGTATCTCTATGGTGGCAATCTCACCTACCTATTTTTCGGTGTCACTGAGTATCCTGAATTTTGGCTTTGCTTTTAAAACCTCTCATGATATCCGAAAACGGTTGTTACCTCATTCAATGTTTCTGGTAAAACGATGATTTGGTTCCTCTTATGGATTTGACAGTTTACTATTTTACGTTTTGAATGTTTTTAATCTGCGCGGTATAATCTCAGAAAATCTTTGACTCTGAATCAGGAAACTAATAATAAATTAATAAAGTTATATCAAGACATACTAAAAATCATGTGTAGTCAAACATTTATTATTTCCTTCCTTTTCCAATAAATTTTATTGCCAGTCTTCAAAAAGTATATTTTTCATAATGTATCACAAAAGTAGACATTCAACATAGAAATTCCAATTTTGAAAGCTCACATATCACATTCTTTTGTATATTTTGCCCACAATTGCGATATAAGTAAATTCAACAGCATCGTGTCTGATTCATCAAATATTTTTTTAAATAAATTTTTATTTTTATTTTAATAGTCTTGATTCTTTTCAAAAAATGTCCATATGTTACTGATTTAATTACATATTAATTTATCTATCTGGCGCACAAGCCGGCAAACTATATATGGATTTGCTGAAATACAGAGAAAGAATCGATTATTTAAAACAAAGAATTAACATATTATTAAGTACACAAAATGGGTCCCATTGTTCACGAGAGTCTCAATAAGGTTGGGTGTTGGACTTGAAGCCAATAGCTGACTTCACAGTAGGTAGAAATTCTCTGAGTCCTTGCAATCTTAAGAATTTCTTTGGCAGTGTATAGTGTCTATGGCGCCTTGTTCATCGCTACCGTAAGTGCTGCTGAACACATCGAGTTCAGGGAATGTTTACAGAGAAAACGATAGGCTGCATACGACGAGGCTTAGGAGTCTTGACACACAATGTTTGATTTTCCTTAAATATTGTTAGGGGAAAACCTCGCCAAGAAGAGACGTTTTCATGAGACACACATAAAAGGGAGTAAAAGATATGAACATCGAGTAGAATTCATCTTTGAGTTGTGTTTTAAATGTTTATAAAATTGAAAATATGCTATGACTATCTGTGATCAACATGACTAATTATAATGATAATATTATTATTTTGATTTATTTTAAAAAACTACAAATGATTGGCCAGAGGCTGCCTGAATTCAGATCTTAGCTGGTCACCTGCTCTGATTTAATTAAAAACATTTGGAATAAAAACAACGCGAATAAGGAAATAACAAACTGTTAATACAGTCATGCAGTTGAAATAAAGTGGAAATACAGAGATAAGCATATACTGAAAATACCAACAAAAACAACTTCTAAAACACGATCGTCATTCATAATGTTATGTAGTCAATAAAGCAAAGATTTTAAATAATATATCATTTAATATTTACTCAAATAATATACTTCAGATTTCCCTTTACATTTTTTCCTTTTTTAATATTTTAAAATTATTTAATGTTTGATTGCAGATCACACTAGCCTCTTATATGAAATTATTTTTCTAATTTTAATACAAATATTATTAGCTGCTAGATTTAAGTTATTTCTTAGATTTCTGTCATTGAAGTATTATAAATAACTTTGTGAGTTATTAAAGAAAGTCGCAGGTTAACCTGATCATGGATTTTTAGTGTCTCACATTCCTTATGTAATTGATTAGTCTGATATAGATTTGACTTTTCTATTATTATTTTTCAACAATCAGTTTTTGTGCTTTTTGTAATTTTGATATCTCTTTGTTATAATTTTATCATAGATTACAATTCGAAAATTTATTTTTGAATATATAAAAGATTTACTATATATCATTAGTAATTTTCTTTTGGGCAGGGATTTCTGAGGGCATAATAAGGTAGAATATGTCTGTTAATCTCTCTAATAATATGATTGGTGTGGTTTTCCTATTTTAGATTATTTGTTATACTGATCTATTTTAAACAACAATATAAGAAAATACGAACAGTACCATTTCTCTGCTACAAATACACAAAAAATGTTTTTTTTTACTTTCTTCAAAGTATCAGATCAACGGGAAGGGAAAACTAAACATTTGATATATGTTATATGCGGCCAAGTACGTTGCCAAGATTATTTTTGCTCCTTTTGAGCTGAGCTGACTTTTGAAAAAACAAGTAGAGTTGAAAATAATACTATAAGTGTAACTCAATTACATGACTGTGTATATGAGCCTTTTTCAATTCTTGTAATCCGTCCATTACCAACGCATAACAACAGAACTGAACCACTGTTAAGTTATAATAAGTGATACTATTGATTAATAAATTTGAATCAATAAAGTGTAAAGCAGTTTTAAGCTTTAATTTTAATCATAACAATTTTGCCCCTCCTAAAATTGGCTTGCCCGTTCTTCCCCTCTAAAATGTACTTGCCCCTCTAAAATTGGCTTCCCCTCTGAAATTTGCTTGCCCCCTCTAAAAATTAGCTTGCCGCTCCTAACTTTGGCTTGCCCCTCTAAAAATAGCGTGCCCCTCCTAAAATTGGCTTCCCCTTTAAAATTGGCTTGCCCCTCCTAAATTTGGCTTTCCCCTCTAAAAATAGCGTGCCCCTCCTAAAATTGTCTTCCCCTTTAAGATTGACTTCCCCCTCTAAAATTCGTTTGACCCTCTAAATTTGGCTTCCCCTCTAAAATTGGCTTCCATCTAAAATTTTATTTCCCCTCTAAAATTGGCTTGCCCCTCCTAAATGTTTGCTTGCCCCCTCTAAAAGTGGCGCGCCCCCTCTAAAAGTGGCATTCCCCTCTAAAACGTTGGCTTGCCCCACTAAAATTAAACTCCCGCTACGGGCCTGTGTGCGGCTTATTATTAAAAGAAATTCCCAATAACCCAAACACCACATACACACAATTTTTTATTGCAAAAGATCATATGCGGTAAATATTCTTTCCTTGATCCTGGTTCTTTTGTGAAAACTAGAAATTTGACTACTATCACACAACAGTTAAATCGCTGGTACAAGGTTTAAATGAAATACGAAATTGACTCTCAATGTTTGCCTCTATTGTGTGAAAAGAAATCTTTTTCTATCTATTTTAAAAGCAAAACTTTGACAGAAAATTCGGTGGTTGTCATTATTTACGAGTAAATATATACAACAGATGCTGGCTATTCTAGCTGAGTGTGACGCGTGACTTTTTCTCAGTAGAGCAATTAGTGACTGATTATATTTGTGAAGAACCTCACTGTAGTGGAAGAACCACGGGAATGTGATAGAGATAGGAGAGAAAAGTGGGAGAAAAGGAGATATGAAAAATGTAAAGTGAACGACAAATTTAACCTTATTCCGGTATTATTTCAGAGGTGGACATGTTCTACGGCGAATAGTCAGTCAATGAGGAAATACTTTTAGATAGTTTGATAATTAATAAAAATGAAATGAAATTTGTAAACATCAGGTGTTATAATAATGTCGCACGTTTTCTTATACTGGACAAGGAGATCCAAACGGTGACTGATTTACATTTCGTCATTTAAATAAAAGGATTCTGTAAAAAAATAGTAAGTGGTACTATCATCAGAAGTAAGGAAAACGGCTAAAATTTATTGGCAGAAATATTGTAATCCATTCATCATCATCATGCCGTAACCACTCCGTTCAGAAGGTTGGCAACAATGTAGCGCCATGTCTCTCTCTTCCCTGCTATATTATAGCTTCTCCGATTGTTTCTGTCCTACTCCAATCTTTTGCATCGTCACCCCATCTGCTTCTCTGCTTTCCTCTGTCTCTATTTCATCTATATAGCACCACTAATCAAATGATCTAATTTTGTAGTCAATTTCCTTGATGAAAGTTGAGACCTAGTGACTCATATGCAATAATAATATACAAATAAGTATGCGGTTCAGCAGTCTTTTCTTTAATGTGATGTTCATATATATATATGCTTTCATAAACTCTCTGCATTTCCAGAAATCATCTTTCGTTTTTGCTATTCTTCTTTTGACTTCACTGACGCATTTACCATTATTCGTAATTCAAAGTACCAATATATTTGTACTGCTCTAGCATTTCTTCTTCCGCGTCGGTGTTATCTATTCTTTATTACTTTCTTTAGACTTATTGGCATAAATTTGTGTTTCTGTGTTATGAGACATTCCATAATTTTTTCAAACATTGCTTAGTTATTATACGATTTTCTGCAAATCCTTGTGATTCATGGGTAACTTGGTGAAAATATAGCGCGCAGTTCATTACGATTATACTTTCACAGTTTAAAAATATAAAACATCATCCAGAGTAACGTTCATTCCGGTATTGTGAGTGGAAAACTCGCAATGGCATGATATACTGTACAACAAAGTGACAATCAAAACTGGTGAGGTAAACAGATATCAACAAAATTCCGAAGGTCGGCAATCAGTTTTTTGCGTTTGCGCAAGTCAGGATTATCGGATGTACGAGTCTGAATTGCGGAGGGTCAATGCAGTCCGCCTCCTCGTGGTGGTCCCTGGAGGATCTATCGTCTGGGGGAAAAAAGCTTGACTTGCGCAAGTAGAAAATTCTTGGAGATTTCGCATCAGACGATTGTGCCTGTCTTTCTGATATTGGAAACTTATCTATAGGGAAGGAGGTACATGTCAATGCGATGAACATCACATCAAAAAGGCATGGTCAGTTATACCAGAGCTATTTTGGTAATACAGACCATCGACCAACTATTTCGGTCAATGTTCGCGGACTGTAACAGAGAGACATCTGTTTGTTTCTGTGAAATTAGACTGCTCTGCAGTAGCACGAAAAATGACACATACACTGCAAATAAAAAATACGTAATTTAACGGTTAATCAGCCGTCCGAGTAGCCGAACTTTCCAAAATATTTTCATATAACCAAATAAAAGAAACGTAATTTAACGGCTAATCAGGCGACCGAGTAGCCGAACTTTCCAAAATATTCTTGTTTAACCCATATTACTTAGCAAGTAGTATGTGGTAATAAATATAATAATGTATTTGATTAATACTATTATATTTGTTCTTCCAATTATAGTACACTTTATAACCACTTCTGTGATAAAACAATTGGAACATTTGAACGATTTTTATTTCTTCGTTCGACACAAGAGTCGAGCCGGGGACTTCGCCGTCAAGAGTGGTAGATATGATGTTGTAGTTTATGTTGTACTTAAATGCATTAAACATATCGTGTTTCAAACATTTTTTGCTGGAAATAAATATTATCAGATAAACCAATTTATTTTTCAAACATTTATGTCAACATACATTCCGGGAACGTCTGACGACAGCTTGACATTCTCAGTCAATACTTTTATAATATTAGTTACCGGTACCACATTACATATGTACATATAAATTAATTGAAAATTTACGTCAATATGCCGTAAAATTACGTCCACGTAGCCGTACTTTCACACAGTCAATTAAACTGACTTAATATTACATATAATTAGATGTTTATAAACAAATATACGTCATTTGTGTAAAACCGGTTAATAAGCCGTCAATTTACGTCATTTTATTCGCAGTGCAACAAAAGACGAAGAGGCGCTTGACAATCGGTCATCGGTTGACTTATCAGGCCAACGTTTCCTATGGTACAAAATCTGCGAAGCTCAGTAACAGGAAAATTGGCGATGATGATACACGTACGTAATGGACTATTGGAAAGAAGCTGCAGACTTGTTGGTGTACAAAAGAAACTCAAGAAGAACACACCTTTCTTCTCAACAATCTGGACAGTGTGCTAGTGATAATGTTCGCTAAATTTATATTTATTAGCAATTCAGATGTACAAAGTTTATACAAACTACTAACGATCAAGTTTTTTTAATTTGGCATGTGTAATATGTAACCATCGAGCATTTACCATGGTGATGGATGGTAACATCAACAATGCAATTTTATCTTTTAATTCCAATGATTAAAGTTGTTATTATTCCTCTTTGCAAATGTACTAATTTATATAATAAAATAAATATTATCATAACAATCCTTATGCTTATATATTTTAAAATGGGTTGAATATAGAGAGGCGAAAATTTATGAAAACATTAAGAGGGAAATACTAAGAGTTAATTAAGGAAGACATTTAATTAAATTCATTACAAAATTATGAGTAAAAATGAAAAGTAACAGTAAGGATTTCTAATGATTTAAAAAAAAATAGTTTTTCAATTACAATTTAGAGTTATGTGATTAAAATACACTGCGAAGAAATCAAAAGGGTTTGTCATGCGGTCAAGTGAGTGGAGATTTTCGACAGAAGCTTCTGAAAATTAGTTTAGACAGATGCTGTAAAATTTTAAATTTTCTATTTATTTTTTATAGAAATAAAAATTTTCTTTAACTGAAATTCTACATTTGTTATTTTAGCGCTTAGAAATAATTAAACAACGTTAATGACAAGATGCAAGTTCCTAATCACTATGGAAATATTAAGAGTGTATACTGCTCAGACCTATTAGATAAAATCAGATTTGTCTATCAAACTTCCTGTTCCAGACAAATAGAAAGAAGATTAATGATTTGATGACAGTGAAGTATAGCTTCAAATAGTCACACAACAGAAAGTTTATTTTAATTGAAATAAATTATAATAACTGCTGTCGTTTTGGACTATGAATAACAGCTCATTATCGATGGCAAAACAGCAAGTGGAAATAACCTTATGAGTTCTATAGCAGTACGTAGTCAATGATCTGAATTCAGTCACTGTGATTTTATTGTTAGATTATTACCTCTCAAGTTTTACCGATTTTCACAAATGATAGTCGTTTGATCTCCCCGAAAATGTACACATTCTGTTGTACTAATTTGAAGCTTATAATGGATAAATTTTAGATCATTTGAATAAATTATTAATACTCCTTTAAATTTGTTTCTCATACTTCATTTATCCATGTTACTATTCCTTTTATATCACATTTTCTCTATTATCTTTATCAACTCTATTACACCCCCATTGCTGTGATTAACAATAAATTATTTTTATGGATTTCCTACAAATCAACACTTAAAGTGGTCATAAACCTGACTCATTCAAACGCATTATTTTCTTTCCATTCACCTCAAATTACGTATTTCCAGTGCTGAGCTTTTACTGTACACGATAAGATTTGCATTTGTGACTATGCCTTTTTCTATTCCATCTCAACCGTATCTATTCTTTCTATGGCACTAGACAAGAACTGTACATTTTCTAACATTATTATCATACTTTATGTTTTTAATTTTTATATATTTAAACAAATCATCGCTTAGTTTTAAGGTTTTCCATTAAACCTACAGTATATAGGGGTCTTCAAAGTGTCGTTTTCTATTTTAATGGTAGCTGTAACAGAGGCGGATCCAGGATTTGAGAGAAGGGGGCGTGGAACGATGAAGACATAAATTGAGAGTGATCGCACAGCGAGGTCGAAGCCCTCGCTTTCCTGAGGGTGTCCGAGGGCATGCCCCTCAAAATGGTTTGAAGATTTTTAAAAGAAAAACATTTTGGGACCACTGTTTTAGTTCATCACACAACAAAATCTTCAGCTTCTTTATTGTTTATTTACAATTTGCTAAAAATGTTTTCAATAGAAATTACAGTTACACAAATTACAGAAAATACCGAAATTACTTACAGTTATATATCGAGAGGCCGACCCAGCAACATTTTTCGAGGGTGCTTGTTAGCGTAAACGGTGACGACGTGATCAAAGTCCAGCGAAATGTCACGATGCACGAATAGTCGTAGCAAAGCATTCAGACGCTCTGGTGTCATTGAACTTCAGAGATCGGATTTGACGAATCCAAGGGCAGAGTTTGCTCTTTCTACCGATGCAGTCGTGACGCGAGTGACGATGAGGAGCTTTAATACTTGTGTGATGTTTGGGAACAGATGCACTTGATCCGAAATATTCTTCAGGGTCTCCTCGACGGTGTGCGGAAGGGTGCCTTCTGGCTGTTCGTTGGCGTGCGAGTGCCACTTTGTCTTCCACAACGCAGCTCTGAGATGAAGGTGTCCGGGTCAAGCAGGTCAATCTGGTATTCCTCAAGAAAGTCTTGACTTATCTGGTTCAGCTCCATGGTCTTGGCCTTCTCCGGAAGAAGACACAAAACCTCTAACTGCCGCCTTTGCCATCGCAGAGAACCTGCAATTCAGCTCAGTCAGTAGTCTTCGGCAGTCTCGGCAGGGATGTTGGACCGCATGGGGTGTCGTCCACACGTTCGCGGTATGCCCAGATCGTGCCCGGCCACAGTGGCAATGCTCTCCACTGCCTCGTCCACTGGCTCGAACTCCTTCACTGCCAAGTTTCGGATGGTTTGGAGTGTTTGCTTGATCATATCCACTTCCTCGTACGCCACCAGGACATCCAACGACGATCATTGGAGCAGGACACTCAGGGACTTGAGGTAGCCAGAGAAGTAGACTGCTGTCTGGAATGCAGCTATAAAGCTGTCGGTTGTTGTGGCGTGCTGTAGGTCAGATGCATCTGTGATGCTCAATTTCCTGTCCCAAGAGCTAGCCGCCGTCATTTGCAATCATTTCATCAAAGCAGGCCAGTAGAGAAGGATACAAGACCATATTTCTGGCACCATCATAGTCTTGCTCCAGGCAGAGTAGCAAGTTCAATCCTGCGGACGAGAGCACATCGACTAATGTTCGGAAGAGATATATTCACCACGAATGCTTTTCGCAGTCAGCGTAGGCAACCAGCCTTGCCTTTGCCTTGTAACCTTGATTGTAGAGAATTACAATACCAAGCTGTTCCCGGTTTGCGATGTTAGTCACCTCGTCTGCTATAACGTCGTAGAAATGGCTTATTTGTACCTCCTCGACGATCTTGGAGAGAATGTAATTGTCCCATCACCTCCAGAAGGTCATTCTGGACAGTCTTGGAGACGTATGTGGCGTTCTTGTCCGCATTCTCCAGATGGCTGACGAGGACTGCGTTGGTTTCCGCCCTAAATGCAACTCATGCGCGGAAATTTCCCTGCGCGGTTGACGTCGAATCATCGCGATGACGATAAACAGCGATTCATTGTCGGGCACTCAACTCGAGGCATTTAGTTGTTACACCTTTTTAAATGTTGTTACATTAACACCAATTGATCACATTAAATTGTGAAAACACCGTTTGGGTGAATTTAAACAATATTTTGGTGTTAACAAACAACGTTTTTTAACAGTGTAGGCAATTCCGCGCAAATAAGGCGGGTTAAAATAAAAGATTAACATTTTTTCAACTTATATCCAAAGACCAACGATTTCGGAGACGGAAGGGGGCGTCCACGCGCCCCCTAAATCCGTCACTGATCTCCTTTAATACAGCTTCCAATGTGTTTATATTCAGTCACATGTTCAAGTTCTTTGCCAGGAACTTTGTTTAAATAATTCACTGAAATATTTAATGATGTCAGCAGCTCCTTAATACGCTCTCTATGGCGAGATATTGTTTTTAACGCTGTCTACAATTTTGTTTGGAAGTCGAAGCAAACACGTTATTAGATTTTTTCTGGTAAACTATTTCTTAAATGATCTGATAGCATTTTCCATAGTTTGTTATATTATGTTTTATTAAATATGTAAACCTTCAGTTTTTGCAAATATACAAATTATCAACCATGTCCATGGACATTCACAATCACATGCCCATGGTTTTTTTATAAAAGGAAGTGCCAATTTTGATATTCTCCTTCAAAATTTCATTTGAATTTTCAATATTTTTAAATAGGGCATGACATACAGCCTTTAGAAATCAGCAGAGATACATTTTAAATATTTTTCCTCAATACTGTCACTGACAATACTATTTCTAATAATTATAAATACTATTAGTATTACTATAGTAAGTTAAAGTATATACTATATTTATATATGTCATATGAATATGTCTACTATTATCAATATCAATTCAAAATCCTAGAGTTGGACAATCTATTTTTTAATATATATTATAATACTAAATTACTAACTAAATTAATGATGCTTATGAACTTGAAGCTCTCTACAATTACAAACTTTATATTTAAGACTTATTTAGGATTATAAATAATATAGCTCTTTCCATATATTTTTCATAGATACTAATTTTTAATTAGTAATTTTATTACTTAAAATATATACTTTTAAAAATAGTATATATTCAATATTATCAAATAATTATTTGCCATTCTTGGCATTTAATTATATTTATACATTTAAAAATTAATGTGTAAACTATAAAATGATTATTTTATAAATATTGGTGACCAGTTAGGTCTAGTATTTATAGTCCGCACCTCTATAAGTATAATTATAAATGATGCGCGCGCAATTTGACGGGTGAGTGACTCATCGAGAAACGTGTTCCGGCACGTAAGGGGGGGTTAATAAATTATTTGTTTAAAATCGGTTAATTTCCTAATTGAAAATTTTCCATTTTTAAAATTTGATTTCAATTTTGGCAGTTAGACGTATTTTGACAACGATTATTATGGTTTGTTTTTTATTATATTAATAACATTTGATAATGAAAGAATTGATTATTCCACTATTTTAAACATAAAAGGAAAATATATATAGTACAAACATATACAGTACATATAACATTATCAACATATAAGTGTAACATATTAGCAAATACAAATATCTCAGCACCGTTTTTAGCCACCTTGACCTTGATTCCGACCCCTTGACCTATTACTAGTAGTAATGGCAAGACATGGTATAAGTAGAAGAAGATAATAAGGTTGAGTTAGAGAGTATTTGATGTAGTGAGAAGAAGCATTTTAAGGTGAATAGGGCATTAGTCATGACTTGAAAAAGATTTTGATATGAAGAGAGCGTGAAGCTTGTAGCATAGGTGATTAGAGAAATAGAGAGGAAAACCAAAGATATCATAGTAAGATATGATATAAAGTAAAAGTGCTAAAAATGTCATGGTAAGATATAATATGAAATAAAAGTGCTAAAATTAAATTTTTTAGGATAATGCAAAAGATAGAGTAATTTGAAGTAAAAGAATGTTTGGTTAGCTAGAGAACCATATGTCACACAGTCATAATCTCAATCAAGAAAGCTCCATCCTATTTCCCTAATAGAGGAAGTTAGTAAGTTGAAGGAAAAATAAAAGTCAGCAAACCCTGTAGGACTAGGAGTAAGGTCAAGTTGAATTAATTATGTGGCCGGTATCCGATTAGCCCAAAAAAGAACCAGATTTCAAAAAATGAAACCACCATCTAAAAATCCATTTATAGGAAAACCTATCAACTATTAACCACAATAACACATACAGCATATTAAAAATAATTGTAAACATTTAAAAAGAACTGATTATAATATCTACATAAAAAATACTTACCGTCTTACGTAAAAAGTTTTTTTATGCTAAAATTATATAATATTGAAAAAAATTGAAACGTGTGTAAAATTATTATTTAAACAAAACATTAAAATTATCATAATATTAAGCATATAATCCGTATTAAATATATAAAAAAAACTAGTTGAAAACAACACCTTGATGCACTTTACACATTTTAAAAAGTGGTTGAATTACTACAGATAGTTTATATTTGTTATAAATTAACATCTTTAAAGGGGCCATTCTGAAATGATGTCACTAAAAAATCATGTTTTTTACCCCCTCCCCCCTATGTCACAGATTGTCACATTCTCCTTAACCC
>JAUYWV010088501.1:0-15300 GCA_032274565.1 Nematoplana nigrocapitula | reverse complement strand
TGTATAAATGAATTTTCGTTTATCTGCAGCATATTGATTTAGCATCGCAGCAATCGCTTATCTGCAGCATATTGATTAAGCATCACAGCAAAAACATGTTTTTGGGGTATTTTCTGCTGTGGGCCTCTCAATTAGAAATTTTCCATCTCGTGGCAGCCGTCTCGGGTTAGAAACGGCCAGTCAGACGCAGATACTTCAGCAGCCAGTTAGGTCTACAGTTCTTGAAAGAGAGGAAAGCAATCCCAAAAGACTCCAAATAGGATAGACAAACAACAAAATATGGAATTGAGTCTTATTTTCTAGTTTAATCATTTACCATTGCAATAATCACTTATTCTGCAGAATTCAAATCCATTATGTTGTAGAATAATAATTTAGCATTGCATCAATCGACTACTGCAGAATTCAAATTCCTACGGCTTCTCCTATAGGCATATTGATTTAGCATAGCAGCAAAAACATGTTTTTTTGGGTATTTTCTGCTGTGGGCCTCTCAATTAGAAATTTTACATCTCGTGGCTATTTTTCCTATGTTAGCCATAGGCGTAGCATTTTTTGAGTCATCAAGCATGCAAATCCGCCAAGAAAGTTGGGAGGAAAATACCGGTCAGATATACATACATACATTTCTCTAATTATAGATAGGATTATATTGTTTCATGTTTTACTAAAGTTTATACCGGATAAAAACTTATTCATTCTTTGAAACTTTGTGAAATTCTAATGTATAATAATAATTTACTATATACATTAAACTGTTCATATTTGAAAGGTAAATAGTTGTTAGCTATTAATTATCAAGATTTAATATATGGAGAAAAGGTTATATATACGGCAAAAAAGGGGGTGCCATCTTGAATGTGCAAAAATATATTGTGTACTTTGGCGCCCTAAATGTTTTCCACGACCCTCCCCCAATTGAAAATTCCTGGGTGCACTCCTGTAATGCATTTTCTTTTTTAATCCACGAACAATTTGACCCGGCTATGTATACTGTATGTATGCTTACGGCATTAATAAAGTTTAGAAAAAACTGGACTGCGGAGGAAATTTACTAAATTATTAATCAGTGTCCCTATTATGTCGTAACTTCGGAATACTGGAATTGAATTCAGGTGTACGTAGAAAAATTTCCTATTATTCTGACCTAAGATCTTAGCTTTACGGAGAAGTCACTAACCGCGATGAATTTGGTGAAAGTTAACATTGCTGGAATTGATGTTATTCTACAATCAAATAGTTATGTTCCACCTTCGCTTGCCCTTTACAATAGCTTTTCACTCACCCATATGATCCCGTTTCGTGTAAAACAACACTTAGCTCCCTTGCAATTATCATATGATCTGATTGAAATGGGATTGGTACATTTGCACGGAGATTAGTGGCACAGAGTTATAAATGGAAGACACATATAATGGCTTTTAATCTTGTTCTTTGTTCTATATATTTTTATCAATGTGTTATGATACTAATTCATTCAGGTCACATAGTGCTAAAAGGTTATCGAATAAACAAAAAATAAGAATTAGAAACAAAACTAATTACTTACTTCTTCGTATAGCTTTCGTATAGAGTCTCGTTCTTGTGTCAACACATTAACGTTGCCTTGTATCTAAAAATTTATAAACACTATTAAATTAAATTTAATTGTTTTATTTGCAAAAAACATATATTTAATTCCTAGAGATAAACATGGTGGAAGGAAGAATAGTCGTGGTGAAAAATTAAGGGAAATATTATAGTCATAACCCCACAAAGATTTAATAAGTGCAACTGTTTAACCAATTTACAAGGCGATATAAACCTTTCAAATTAAAAGGATAATTTTAAGACTATGTAGTAATCAAAGTTCAATAAGAATAATATTATTTACAAGCTTTGAACCATACTATACAAATTTTATCAAACTGCGATTTCAGTTGATGAAATCTGCTCTTGTAAATTGAAGGTTAAGTTATGGTTAGACAGCATAACACAATAGTTCCCTTTATAAAATTTGCTCTAATGATCGATAAAACAAAGTATGAAAATCTTAATTATCTCCACATATAAATTCAAACGGTCAAAATTGGAGGCAGAAAAAACTTGAGCATTATATATTTATTGAAACTAATGTTTTCATAATTTAAAAATTGTCTTACTTTCTAGCCAGATTGATCCCTGCATTCCCTATATGTGGAAAACTAAGCGCCATATTTTTAAACAAATAAATATTTAAGCAAGCTCCGTGATTCCTGGGTCGGTCGGTCGGTCGGTTGCGTACCGTTAGAACGCGTCGTCTGATTGGTCAGTTTGCTGACAGAGAGAGAGAGCCAGTGCGACTTTGATTCACTCACATAGTCTGGCTGGCTTAAAGCTGTACAGTCGTCCAAGCTGATCTATTGATTTTCTCTAACACTCTGGCGTTTCTTATCTCTCACTCTGGCGTAATCTACAGTATCTCGCGTTGAAGACAAGCAAGACTACGGCGCTGCGCTATAGGCGGGTGGTTTGTCTTGAAAATTAGAGTTGCAATTGTATACATAGTCAGAAAATACATGCCTAAAAGTAATATATATATACTCATATGAAGTAACAGTAAATCAGCAAGCTCACATCGAAAAGCTGCCTCTCGAAATTGTCCAGGAGATTCTGTACGTCATCCCGCTCTTTTCGAACATTGGATAATTCTTGCTCGGGAGAACTGTTTCTCTTTGAAAGATAAAACCAGCCATTATTAATGCAATGATATTATTGTGTGACAAAACCGGCTTATTGATAAAAAGTGGCAAGCTACAAGTTTTTAACTTAAATACTAAAGGAAAAGTAAATATAATTGCCAGATTCTATTTTTCTTTAAGTTAGCGGCTTACTATTTCAAACGCGTCGAATGCGCAGCAGATCTATTCTGAATACACCCGATACATATGACAATCATATCAGCTATAGCTGATATAGAGATTTAAAGCGTTTTAAACGAAGGAAATCTGCCTTATATATAATTATTCCAGTAGATTTTAAAGGGATTCAGTAAAAATACTCACTCTATGTCTAACCGGTGGTGATCGTGAATAGCGTCGTTTTCCAGGTGAGCCGAGTTTCAAAAGTTCAAATTTTTGTTTGTAGAAATCACGCTCGTCTTCAAGTACTTTGCTTTGATTTTCTAATTTCTAAAACAAAAGTTCAAATATTCTCAAACGTACGCACAGGCCATAGTACATAAAGTTGGATAATGCTTATTACTGGGGTAGCTATTTAGTAGCCAAGTCGAGCGCTATTTCACTATCTTGATGAATGCGCGCGCTATTCGCTGGAGAGCTGATTGAATTCATGCTGCACACTACAAGTCCTTGAATTCTAACAGACGCGTCGATCACTTACTCACTTTAGATAGACAGTTAGATTGCTAATATATTAACTTCTATGATGAAAAGTAATTCCATTACTAATCGAGCAATAGGAATTCTTGAATGTGAGAAACCATTCTCATACGTGCGTGACGAGAATTTTAAACATTCGACGATAAATTGTTAAACAGTCTCTAATGGCTACAGGCCATTAATAAATAACATAAAACTTCTAACATATAAACAGCATGTGTAGAAAACAGGGATGTAAAGCAAAGCATTTATGCAACTTAGTGTATACAGTAATTAATAATATTTCATAAGTTTGGTTCTCATAGTTTCACGTCAAAAATATACTTTTGCGAACAATTAAATAATGAAACAAAAAATAAATTCAACGAGAATATCAAAACTCTTTTACTCTTATAAGGGCCGAATTCCGAATTCCATCCATCTGATGCACAAAAGGGATATATAAGGATAACCGTATACTAAATAATGTTTGGAAATTGTTTTGTTACAAATGATAAAAAGTCTCTGTGAACAAATGTAACACCATTTGTAATGTACACACTTTCTAGTAGCAATTAAAAAAACATATCAGACAACAGCGAATTTTATGATATAGGTATTTCACAGAAATATCAATTTTCTTAAAACAGCCACTGCATATATAAATGACATACAATTTATAAAAAAATAGACTTCTACCTATAGTTCAAGTGGCTACAGTATGGTAAGTAAATTATTTTCTCTCGATCAGTTTAAAAATATACCACAATACGTTCAAAGACTTATACCCTAGTACACGACTAGTTTCGTCCAGATTGGGACTCATCAGGTGTACGCAAGAGAATGCAAACCCGGTTTGAATTACCAAACCAGGAGCTCCGAAAACTATCGTTCTGGATATTTTATATGCAAATGACTTTGTCATTGCATTTTGATGGCGTGATACTATTAACCGCTATATTTCTGACCTCCCGGTTTGACTTGACAGTAGTAAATCAAACCGGGTTCGCCTTCTCTTGCGTAGACCTGATGAGTCCAATTCAAGACGAAACTAGTCGTGTAATATAGTGCTGTGCCGAAAATGTGGGATCCACAGCCAATCCTCTTGCATAGGGTAAGCCATTTCCTCTTATATCACAATACGATTTATTTATTGCGCAAGCATATCCTTAGGAAAATACTGTTACTTTTATTATTATGAACCAAGGACTACTAGAATATCAGGACTGTCAACTATACGCTTTTAGTGGTAGTTTAGACAAGAGACCGATTATTTACCCACAATAAAAAATAGTTACACGATATAAATAAACGTTCATGACATTATTACTTAATCAAAATTTTGAGAGGAATCGAATGGTGTCAAATAAAAATTCCATCTGTTCATATCCTGACCACAAAACTGATGATTTTGAAGGCCACTTTTGATGACTCAAAATTTGAATTTTTTCGGAAGTAACAGTGTGATGAACGTTTATTTATATCGTGTAACTATTTTGATGGGTAAATCATTAATCGGCCTCTTGGCTAAACTACCGCTAAAAATGTAGTTGACCGTCTTGATATTCTAGTAGTCCTTGTTGTGAACATTTTATTTAGGCGGTACACCATTGCTACAGTTTCAGTTAAAGATACATCATACCTGTCTGACTTCTTGTGGAGGTGTCAATCTCCCCGTAATCTCCGTCTGAGTGCCGTTCTGATATTGCTGTTTATTGAGTCGGTCAGTCGCTAGTTTTCCGCGACCTTTGCTGTTGCCCACTTTTCTACGGGAGCTACCAACTCGCTTTTTGTTCGAAGAAGGGCTGGCGGCAAACTCGTAGTGTTGCAATTCTTGTACTAGTTGTCGTTCTGTGAGAACAGAATTTCCATATAAAAAGAGTCCTTACTGAAAAACAGTGTATTGTTTGTTTAAAGGTAATGTAGAAATCCAGTTCATAAATGTGAAATTGGAATATGCTGGGCGGCGGTGAATGATTTGCAAACGATACACGAATCGATCAAGGTCGAATAAATTAACAAATCGTGTCAAAATTCTGATACATGAAAGATACGGCCGCAAATGGCAACAGATGAATTAAGAAAGGGATTCTGATGTTTAAGAGAGAGGGAGATTTTTCGATCGACAACTCACAAGGCGAATTTGGTATACGCGTCTCCATGCAGTCGCCTTCTCGTCGCGATGTATCCTTGCCTACTTCCGTAAGCAGTGTTTCATTTCCTAGGATCACCTACGGTTTCTCTCCTGTCTCTTTCGTTCCACTCTCTCTATCTCCTTCAGGAGGTAAGGAGGGTGCAGATGGTGTCAAGAAGAAAACGAGAATACTGAACATATCTTGCTACGGTGTCCGATGACAGAACAGTTCATAAGAAAGCACAACATCAGCAAGACGTCGGGCCTTTGTAAAGTGCCGGACAATATTACAAAAATCTTCGTTCTGATGCGCAATAACAACAACAACAGTTTGCTTTACGTAAAGATGTGAAAGTTTCCAGTTCACAAGAACAAGACAGTCTCTGAGAATAAATCGTTTAAGAAGAGTTTGTGTGCTCTTAAATGAGCATAAAAAGGTAGAGTGACCCTGACGCAATACCGTTTATTGATATGTTAATTGCCTTTCTGTGTTTGTTTTGTTTCTGGAGAGTATGTCGAGACCACTGGGGGAATCAGAAGGGAAATAAGGTGCAACAGGACATCAGTCACAAGAGAAGGCCCATGGAAAGCGGGCAATCTGAAAGCACTCTTTTCTCCATCAAAGAGAATTGGGATGAGTCCTGTAGGAGTCTTGCGACATTTGGCATAGCATGTGTCCGTCAACTGTTTAGATTAAAAGTAAATTTACTGATGAGGTTCGCCTCAAGACAACGAAGAACTCTGTGTTTGAAGACATGTCGTTCAACGCTGATTGTTAGCCCCATGCCGCCGTCTTCTCATGGAGGGAGTTTGCTGCTCCGCCTGGCAAAGTGCTGCCTTCCCGGGAACCTCTTACGGTTTCTCTCTTTCCTTTCTTTTTCTCTTTTCCCGGAAGGCTGACGACGCGTCACCTCGAACGAGAATTACAACAAAAAAACACGCCATATGTTAGATTTACCACCGTCGTTCGCACTTGTTGACTGTCAATTAATTATGAAAGGAGGCTTTAAATTATTATTTTTTCATTAAAATAATCAATAAGACCAATTGACAATAAAAATCTGTATACCTATTGTTTAGACAACAGCATTACCATACCTCTTTCGGTAAGATATTCCACCGTCCTAATAAGACCGCGATTTTCTTCCTCAAATTCATCAAGCAATTTAGTGAGTTCTTTATTGTCCATATCAGTTCGAAGTGCGACTTCATTAGTTTCTGCCAGTGATTTATTCAATAAGAATTTTTCCTAAAGGAGGAATGAATTACGTAAAGGTAATTTTGGTATTTGGACAACAACGCAGATACTTCTATATCGAGAATATAAATTTTAAATTATTACAGGTGAAGTGTTTTTCCTATACTCGCATTAGTGTACCTTTTCACCATGATACAATTCACTGACAGATTCACGGATTTCCTTTTCTGCGTCTGCAAGAGCCTTATCTTTCTCCAATAGAAGTTCGTGGGCATTTTCTTCCTCAACAATTAAGTTATCTTCAATAATCTGAAAATAAAATACAAATGATACACAAAAAATGTATATTTACAGTTCCATTAAGTTTGCAAAATGTTGGTGAGTCATCGTAAAAGAAATTAAGCATTATAGCTTTGCATTCTAAGGAAAATATACAACCACGTAATCGTTCCTATTGTAAGATATCCATATTAAGGCATTAGATGAGCATTCTAATAGTTAGTCAATTAATTTGTTAAAATGAATGAACTGTAGATGTTCCTCCCGAAACATTTAATATGGATAAATGCTAATATTTTATAAGCAAATATAATTATAAATTATCAAATATATGTCAAATTCGTTACACAATCGGAGTAAACAAAAGTATCTAAATATATATTTAGTGAAAACGAAGACAACTGAGCTTCACATTCAAAGATGTACTTTTGAGTTTTGATACCAGTTTGATAAATGATATGTGATATGTGACGAAGTAGCATTTCAGAAATTAAAAGTCGGGATATTTTAATTCATGTCGTGTCTGATTGTTTGTTTGCTATGTATGTTCGTTTCAATACTCCTTTGAAACTACTCGACCGAATTTTCTGAGAATTTGCAAACACACGCAGACCCCGACGAGAAGAATAAATGGCTACTTTTTCTTGTGTGCTGTAATGTAAAGTAATTGGAAAATTAATCCAATTGACGACCCTCCTATTTGAAATCAAAGACAATAAAAATTCACTACTTCAATCTTTTAGATAATGTTTTTTCTTTCAGTGGATATAAAATTGTGCGAATATCTTGAACAAGCGCTGCGCACGCGCGTGTATTTTAACCAGAAAACTGCATGTAATGTGTTTACTTAAGCTGTCGTCGAATAGAGCATGCTTCTGGCTATCGTATGTACCAAGCAATGCCATACATACCGCGCAAGCCCAGATTTCAAATTTAGGATGAGCTTTGTAAGAAATGCCATATAAAATGCGACATAAAATATATTGGACAAGATTTAAACACCTCACATTATCTATATAACATAATCATAATTTCTAGGACACCCGGTACATTTCAATTAATTTGTTTGGCCTATACTTTAACGATAAATCTGTATTGCTTCCTGTCAAGATTTTGGTTTGATACTCGATTGTGTTGGTCTACAGTATATACAGTATGTGGAAGTTTCAGTTGGTCTCTGTGTCTGTATAAAAATTGGCATAAAATAGCATGATTGTCTTCCAAATGATTTCAACTATTGACCGGACGAGTTTGCGACTGTCCTATATTAAGTCTTGTACTACGCAGAGTTCGGAAAGCATACTTTAAGAGTGGGTCTGATCACAAGAGCACACTGATATTTAGATGTTGTAAGACATAACGGTTGTTAGGCGTTCGGTCTTTCAGATGAAAATAATTATTAATTTTCTTCGTAAAGAAGCTGAAACGCGTTTATATACAACATATTTAGAATACGCTTCAATGTCGTTTTAAGTTTGACAGACAGCGTTATAAGCCGAATTACAATAGTTTCAATTTAAACTTAAATAATACCACAAACGTACTCTACTCTCATCAAGCTGGCGCAGAAGGGCAGTATTCGTGTCACGCAGATCCTCAATTTCACGCTCCAGGCGATCCATTAACGTGTTGTTTTCTTTCTTGTCATATAAATATCCTTCTACAGATTCCCGATTTCGGATATTGCTCTCTAACAGATGCGCTAATCTTTTGATTTCAGCATCACGCAGATCCACCTAAAAATATTAAAGCAAGGCAAATATGATTTGTTTTACAGGATGCATATTGTTGACGGCAAATTTGTTTAATTTTCATTACAAGTAGACTCCATGCACAGTGGTACCCTGTATACTAGCAACATTATGCTCTTTCTTTAGCGTGCATACACAAATGCCTGTCGGAAATTAGATCGGATCAATCAGAAGGTCTAAACACCACCCCTAAACGATCCGTACTAATATGCGCACTCCCACAATCGGTTCTCTTTAAACTCGAAGAAGGACCAGAGGCCCAAGAAACATCTGGGAGTTTCTCCTGCAGGAAAATACCCATACTACTTTCACATTCTAGTGTTCCCCGTCTCACTGCGGAATCGTACAAAATAAACAGGCCGATGGTCTAGCAAACGAATATACAAACCTCAATAAAAGAAAGCCAATGGATCTAAGATATACAAAATGGTATATCAGAAGATCGATAGAAAATAAATGGATCAAATGACAAAACATGACCTCACTACCAAACTGTCGGTCCCACTCGACCATCAATCACCAACATAAGATCCGAAGAAAGAGCAGTCGCCCAGCGTATAATACATGTATAATGATTATCATCATTCCTTGCATTCTGATATGTTTAGCTGGAATTAGACACGTACTACAACTAAACTCTGCTCCCTTAACAACACTGCATGGGAAACAGTCGATCAACATATCGTCTGGGTAATAATCGTATGCAAAACAAAGCCTAGTCACCTCGTGGCGAAAATTGGTTATTTCGCGATCACTCATGCGTAATTCTTTTTCCATCTGATTCAGACGCAATTGCAGATCCTGGCATCGATTAGTAGCTGTGTCGAGCAGATCCACAATAACCGGATCAGGATTAGCCTGACTGCTTGCTTGATCCTTACAACATGGATCATAGGCGGGAGGAGGAACAAGATAGGAGACGTCTAAGCGTTGACTTGGAGATTGAGCTGAGCTTTTCGAATCGCGTCCTAAGAAATACATTTGCATACCATTCGGTTGCATTTAAATTAATTTGAAGTAGGCCTTTAACAAAACACAGCCTCATAACAGTACATTAGCAGTTTTCTTATCAAATATAAGAATAACCGCGCTAATAAAACTAGACGATTTAACTGTTTACTGAAGTAAAACGAATAGTTTACAAAGTCATGATATTTATTTCTTGAACTGTATCCTCGGAATGTGATAATATGGAGAGCTTCCCAAAATTAATTGTCTGTCTGTTTCTGTCTGTGTTCGAAATCGCCTCCTAGGCCATCAATCGGAGAGCTGAAAGTTTGGGTACCCATCTTTTGAATGGCGGGGCACTTCATGCACTATGTGATGGGTGCCCGAGGCTCCGTTCTAAAGGTCCGTTGTTTGGCTCGTTTGAGACTACGAAAACTATACGACACTTTTATACCTGTTCTTCATATGCGATATTAATGAAAATTTCTCATTATTGATTTACTCATCGATTTGCTGTAACATATAATAGGCAAAATCTCCAAATTTCCATTACTGATTCGAACAAAATTTGCCACATTTGTAAATAAGCTAATCATAAAATAGAGTGTAGTATTTCAGAACAATCGATCGTCACTAACGACAAAGAGTCAATTATTTTGAAATTATTTAAAAAACTATTGATTAATTTGTTAACTAATGATTATACAAGCAGACTTGAAAATTAAATTACATTGAAATTATAAAGTTGACATAGTGATAGCAAATCGCGATAAAATGCCAAATAAAAGAAAATCAACTAATGACACGAATTGTCAATATAATGAGAGTACATCGAAACGAAAAACCAACTCAACAACGCACTGCTCGCCTTAAAAGCAATTATACGGCTACATCTCGCGAACGCGACTCCGAAGCCCTTGCACAACAAACTGCCCGTTTACAATTAGACGCGACACGAATGTCTCAATCCAGCGCCCTATGAAACACCCGCACAGCGCGCTACACGTCATCAAACAAACGCTGTCGGAGTCACATGCTCCGTTTTAGTGTATTTTTAGACACTTTATACGACTACCAAATTGTTACGTCATTTTATACTTGTTATTCATAGGCGATCTGTAAGGCTTCTGTGAAAATGATAACAGCATTTATTTGAACATTTATTACAAAGTGTTATTTCTTTGGTTATATTACGAGCTGGCGGGCGCGTTTAATATTCTTTTATTTCAAATTAAACGCTTTATTGAAAATCTATATTTCAAACTTTAACAATCATTAGAAATGATCCGACTGAAATGTGATATGGGAGGTATATTACACAATTTCATTACTCACCACCGGAAGTATAAATGATGGGGGATGCCTTGGCTCTTTGAAATTGTTCTACCTTATCTGCCAGTTCGCTGACCGTTCTTTCGTATTCGGCTATTCGAGCCAAACACTCAGTATTGAATGTGCATAGGTCAAGATTGGATAATGTCAGGCGTCGATTTTCATCACTGAGATCTGTCAAAACATAAAACGTCCATCAATTAATATAAGCTAGAGGTAAATATTCTGACAAAAGTCTCTACTTTAACGATAACATATAATTTTACATATTTCATTCTAGGTGTAATATTTTGATGTGTAGGTAAGACAAATTTTAATAATTAAAAAAATAAAATTACTTTGTTTGCCATATATATTTCTACAATTTCTTTGCAAAATATCAATAGATAATTTCTGTTGTAACACGGTTCATCGTTATTGAAATCATTTTATAATTTACTTCACAAATGCAAAAGCTATTTATTGTTTCATAATGAAGACAAACAAAAAAGACTTAAAGGAGATGTGGGTTGAGAAAGTTTTTTAACAGACGATAAAAATTGAGATTTCTATACCAATATGCAAACAGTGTTAAAGAGGATCTGATGTAATAATGAAAATAGACCACGTGATGTAAAATGGAGAATTTCTAGTATTGATTTGATATAAACTTTAAGCATATATTGTAAATAGCTATTAAAAACTAAAGACAGATAAATCAGATTTGGATTATGAACACATTTGATAAAAGGCAGTTGGACATAAATTCTAGGCTCCTTTTCCTCTGATTATGTTTTCTTCAAAAAACATCCATATTGAAATGTATAGTGATCCTGATATAAAGCTTATTTATATCATCTTAAGGTGCGGGCAGATAAACTATATATTCAGCAAAGTTGCAAGTTTAGGTGTTTCTTCTTTTTTGGTCCGTTGATTAGCTTCGTTTCTATCCTTAAGGTTTCATCGCGTTAAATATTCAGGAGTCTTTTCGAGGTAGCTTGAGGTGCACGTTGGTGTACCATTACGGACGTTGACGGGACCACTATATAGCTTTCATCTTGATGATTAATGATCTCGAGGTAATATGCTGTTGACTCACAGTCATAGAAGTTATGAAAACCGCGGAATGATCCCACGTGCATGAAAGAGTTTATATGATCACCAATTGAACTGCACTGAATCAAAAGAAGATCAATGGCAGAAAGATCCAAGAGTCTCAAATTTCATTTAGGAACACGCATTTTGCCTGGTCTTAGATTGTAGTAGAGAATGTCCCAATCGCTCAAGTGAATTCAGTTAGTCTACTCTCACATGGGACGGTCACGTTAATGTTATTTGTAAAAAGGCAAGCAAACATTTATATTTTATACTTATGTTGAAATAGTTCATGTTTCTTCCGAAAGGATCTTGCAGTTTTATACAGTTATGGTTCGTTCAGTCCTTGCGCACTGCGTGGCACGTGAATCTTTCAACAGCATTTTCTGGAAATGAGCTACGATGAAGCCCTAGCAGTCAGTGATATCATCAGCCTCAAGAGTAGAAGAGAAGCCCTCACGAGAGTTTTTCCTCTAAATTAAGCCTGGCCACGCTCTTTTCTATTTGTTGTCGAAGTACTCTCGTCCCTCTCCCGTCGTTAATTTACGTCAAAGGTCCCCTTTTGATTTATTGGAAATCCAAAGAATTCTGAGGAGTTTGTATATGGACTATCTTCTCACTTTTTCTTATTGTCGGCGTATTTCGCTCGTTTTTGTACTCTATCATCAAAATTATGGTTCCAAATCAGTACTTGAATAAAGTCTCTTTTTAAAACAATACTATATGGATGTATATCAGCAAAGTTTAATAAAAGTGTCGCAAATCATACTTACTCTGTAATTTTTCGTCAGAATTCTGTTGCATTATCATCAATTTCTTATGAAGATCAGAATTTTCACGTAATAACTTAGCATTTTCCGTTCTAAGACCCTCAAGAAAAACATCTTGAGTTCGAGTCATAAGAGCTTTACTTTCAGATAAACTATCGTTTAAGGCGATTATATCATTTATTAGTGATTCAACCAATAGCAAACTGGTCTCTGATAGAGGTGCGCTATATCCAAGTTTATCTAATTTTTCACACACCCGAAAGTATCGTTCTTCCATCTAAATACAAAAACATTTAAAAATAAATTATTAAAAATGACTACAGATTATTTGTGAAACATCAAAATATATATAAAATTATCAGCACCATTTATAATTTATATAACACATGAAACTAGGAATCAAAGTTACCACTACATCTACAATACGAAAAGTGAAACACCGGAAAAGTTTCAATTGTTCTGACAATACAAAATGATAAGTGTGGAGTAAAGTAAATTCAGAATTTTGTTGATGATTTCGGGTGGGTAGAACTTTTGAAATGAAAGATTTGAATAAAAGATTCACCTTCTACTCCCCTATTTTGAATAAACATTTCCATTGCAAATATGGTTTTATGCACTTAACTAGCATGGTACAAAGAAAGCAATCATAACATTGTGTTGTTCTTTGTACGAATATTAAACTTGATAGTTTATTAGATAGAAAAATATATACAAGGCTCAAATGAAAACAAGTTAAATACTTATTTTTAAAGTTTGCAGAATAGTAATAAATAAGAATATACTTAAGAAAATTTATAACATTTTGTAAAATATCCTGATTATATGATTTCATGGAGTGCCAGGGTATCTTTGTATTATTCTCCTTTGCTAGAACTATAGTTCCAATAAAATGGGGCATTAATTTTTTAAAAATAAAAATTATTTCTCAGACTATAACAAGTGGTAATACTGTTTGAAGATCACACAAATTTATCCCATTATCACAGAAGAACTGAACCAGGAGAAAATAGATCATGGCTATTTCATAGCAGTTAACAACTTTTTTAATTGGAGGGCCATAATCAGACTAGGGGCCAGAAAGGAAAACATAGAAAGTAAGGAGAAATAAATTATTATTAGTTATCTCAAAACTAGGCTACAAGTTGACAAATTAGAAATTTGAAAATATCAGTTTTGATGGAAGATGTAGACAAGGATATTGTCCTTGTTCACATCTATAGGGAAAGCTAATGTTGGTCAAAGCTGAAATGTTCACAAAGGTTTTGCAGGCTAGGTGGAATAGTAAAGTTGCATAGAACCAATAGGCCCATGCACTCTTACGAAAATTGGTTTCTTAGGAAACCAAATTTGGTTTTTCAGCTTGTCCCAAGGGGGGAACCAAATTTGATTATCTGGAAAACCAGATTTATTTGGTTTTCTGGAAAACCAAATGAAATCGGTTTTCTAGAAAACCTAATTGGATTTACAGAAAACCAAATTAGTGGTTCTCCAGAAAACCAAATTCGATTATTTAGACAACCAATTGTAATAACCCTAGAAACCATTTTTGATTATTTAGAAAATCAAATCTATATCTGGAAAACCTTTTTGATTCTTCAGAAAACCAAATTTATTATCTAGAAAACCATTTTTGATTCTTTGGAAAACTAAATTAACAACCCAGAAAACCATTTTCGATTTTGCAAGTCTAAATTGATTAATCTAGAAAACTATTTTTGATTATTTAAAAAAACAAATCTATATCTAGAAAACCATTTTTAGATTCTTCAGAAAACCAAATTGATTATCTAGAAAACCAAATTGATTAATCTAGAAAACCATATTTGATTATCTGTAAATACAAATTCCATAACCCACAATACCATTTCCGATTTTTTACATATCCAAATTTAACAAACTGGAAAACCATTTTTGATTACACGGAAGTCATTCTATTAATTGAATTAAACATACAAATATCAAACTGTGATAATTAAATTACAAATCTAAAGAATAAGTACATTAATGTGCATTATTTTACAGTTCAAATAACAAACTATTTCACATTTAACAGTATAAACAGAAAGAAAGTCCTTTATTGGATCTTCATTATAAGTATAATTAATCAGTCAATTTGATACAGACAATAGGTATAGCAAAAGTTCTTTATGCATGGGTTATAACTGATACAATGATATAGTTTTTATTGCGATACTGTACAATACAGTATATACAGTATATACAAATAGAAATACATAAGTTATTCTCAAGAGGGAGGAAATGTTTAGTTTCCGAAAAGTCCCTAACTATTCGATTTTACAGGGATATAATTGTCAAAAGGATTCCTTTTATAAAAATGAACTATTTTTATACAGTTAGGATACAAGATCCCTTGTCAGAAAAATATTTTTGATCAATTATTTTGGATACCGAATGTCAAAAGTTAAATGACGCAAAAAGACTGATCCTACACATGCTGTTGTTGTTGTTGTTG
>JAUYWV010088490.1:0-15301 GCA_032274565.1 Nematoplana nigrocapitula | reverse complement strand
CAGGACACTGTATTGATTTTACTTCCGCTTCTTTGTTTTATAAATGTCCTCATTTGGCTCTGAGAGGCATCTATGAAGCGACTTTTATCAAAGTGAACACTAATAAGGTTTTAAACTTGAGTGAAGGTTTTTACCACCTTGATCGTTGTCTGGCGGGTTTTATCAATACTTGTGTTCGCCACCGTGTTTGAGAATTTTACTCTTTGATTTCTGTGTGCGAGTTTCATTCAACCTTTATTTATTTCTGTGTCTATCCACTGTTTCTTTTTATCTCTCATGATTATGAGCGTCGCCGCCGCTCGAAAACTCAAGTTTTTATTTTTTTACACTTAATTGTTTACCCTGTGGTTTTACATTGATTTGATTATCACTGTTTTCATGTATCATGTATCGAAATACACTTTATTACTAGTAAAAGCATGCATTACATTAAATTATATCCAATGAAGTCTCGTTAATCCGGACACTGTGGTTCCCAGAAAAAGAAATCTGGATTATCGAATTTTCCAACTAATGAATCACTATTTCTTTGGCCATTGTATTCATATCCCTGAGCAATTGTGTACCTCCATCCAGTTTATTAGAAAATGGAGAAAGTCCATCTGGCTAAAACACTACAAAATAGAATTTATTTTTATAATTCCAGTATGTAGTAATACGGCAATATTCTGTGTTCTTTATAGTACAAAAATAATCGGGACCCCGAGGGGCTGCTGATGGGCCAGCCCATCGGACGACGTTGGGCCAGATCCTCTGCGCGGCAAGGAGCCCCCGCCGGGACAAATTAAAAAAACAAAAAACAAAACGTCACACTACTCAAAAGTAGTGTGACGTTTAGTTCATATTTATTGGGATATAAATTAAAATCAAATGGTCTATTTATAGTATATTTGCATAACAATAGCTATATTTTCTGCATTGTACCTAAATTGTGTATTCTTGCTGTTTATTGCAACGTAATTTTTCGCATTATTCTTTTATGATTGTTTACACCCTATATAGTTGACAGCCCAATTTAAATTATACTTTCAATTAAAATGTTAAACTTAGCGTTTAGACAATTATAAAAGAATAATGCGACAAATTGCGATACAATGGAGAAGGAATGTACAATTTAATTACAATGCGAAAATATTGCTACTGTTATGCAAAGATTCTGAAAATAAACGATACTTAGTGGAATAGAAATAACTCGAACAACTATAAACAAATATCCCCAGTTATAATATAATTTCGATCTCTTAAAAATGCGCATTACACAAGATAATGCAAAATGTAATACCTATACACACACATTTTATTGTTCGGATGCCAGTCCGGCTCATCAAGAGAGGTCATACTTGAACAGGTGAACTTCGAAAAGGTGGGAGGCCATCTACTGTACATTAATGGTAATCATAATATCATTATAAAGTTCATTGAAAGACATCAGCTTGTTTGAAATCTCTCTCTCTCTATCTAAGTACCGTGTCCAGTGAAATATAATAATGTAAATTGTCCACAATAGATAAATAAGTCAACTGCCCGACACACTTTATAGATGACTAATTAATACTAATTTTCTTGGAGAAAGAATGTTTCTTTTTGAATAAATACACTGAGCGAGGAACATCAATACCTTCCTCAATTAAAATACACCACAAATACTGCATACGGAAACTGTAAAGTAAAAATATAATAGCGTTCAGCCACGGGTTGTGTGCCTATCCTCGCTATCATTATCATCTTGGTTGGTTGGTTTTACCGGCCGAGTAGGGAGCCGTCTGAGCAGGACAACTGCGAGGAGGAAATCCCTCACGGGGGGTCTGGCCAAGGAGGAGAGACCGGGGTGCGGAATAAGCAGGGCACTGAAAAAAGCAGGTCCATGAGATCATATACAGTAAATCAGCCTGGCAGCGGTTAGAGCACGTCATTGCGAAAATTATATTATTATTATGTTGCAATATGATATGTTTTATTAGTTTAACACGATTAAATTGTGTAAGAGAAACATGTCCGATTAAATGTGTTCAACCTATTTGTGCTGTTGTTTCTCTTTAAACTTCGTAAATTTACTCTGCCCTT
This sequence comes from Nematoplana nigrocapitula, assembly GCA_032274565.1. Lineage (NCBI taxonomy): Eukaryota > Metazoa > Platyhelminthes > Proseriata > Nematoplanidae > Nematoplana > Nematoplana nigrocapitula. Next base: position 13,237 of record JAUYWV010088490.1, on the reverse strand, counting down.
GTTATTTCACTAAATGTATTTATGTTCCTTATTGGGACATATAAGTATTAATTAAATATAGTCATTCAATACAACTGCCTCTTTTGCTGTAACGCATTGAATTGAATACTTGAATTTCCCAATTTTGCTGTAACAGATTGAATTGAATACTTGAAGTTCCCAATTTTGCTGTAACGCATTGAATTGAATACTTGAATTTCCCAATTTTTCCTGCAACGGATTGAATTGAATACTCAAATTTCCCAATTTTGCTATATTGGATTGAATTTCATACTCGAATTTCCCAATTTTGCTGTAACGGATTGAATTGAATACTTGAATTTCCCAATTTTGCTGTAACGGATTGAATTGAATGCTCGAATTTCCTAATTTTGCTATATTGGATTGAATTGAATACTTGAATTTCCCAATTTTGCTATATTGGATTGAATTGAATACTTGAATTTCCCAATTTTGCTATATTGGATTGAATTGAATGCTCGAATTTCCCAATTTTGATGTAACGGATTGAATTGAATTCTCAAATTTCCTAATTTTGCTGTATCGGATTGAATTGAATACTTGAATTTCCCAATTTTGCTGTAACGGATTGAATTGAATACTTGAATTTCCCAATTTTGCTGTATCGTGTATTAATAACCACGTTTTCTACCCCCGTCCCGATTATATCTGTACATGACTTGCTGTACTTTAGTTTTTCCCTTGTTCTCAATTGTTTTAATTTGTTGTTCTTATTTGTTTACAATTTTTGCGCGTAAATTATATAGTAATACCAGTATGGTGACCAGCAGCCTCTGGTTTGATGAATATAGATCATCACAAAAATGTTAGACTGTTTTTCTTTGTTTTTCAAATTGCCGTTCTTTTTATATTGTTGCTTTTATCAGCTCCGTTTTTATGATTCTTATTTTCTCTCTCAATTTCTTGCGAATTGTTTTACACAATTATGCATATTCTACTCTACTAGTGTTGTTATCCCACTGTAATTTTCCTTTTTCATGAGATTTTCAGGCTTTGTGATATTATTTTTGGAGGAGTGGCTTCATCCTTTTTCCCCGCCCCTTTAAGCGAATTCTCTCCGAAAAATACGAATTAATACATAAATTATTGGATATTTTTAATTTCAGACAAAACATGGTATGCAATTATAATTGTACAGGGTGCCCATAAAGTCTTGTTCCCATTACAAAAGATTATTGCTAGCAAACCAGACTAGATAGGATGATGCAGTCTTTTACATTATGACATACAGATAATAATCTAGATTTTTAACACTCACTTTCAAATTTCAAAAGTTCAAGACACATTGGCAATTTTAATTTTTTTTAATATTGATTTGCAGTGGTCTTAAAATAGAAAATGCATAGGAAATGTACAAAACAACAGTCGATTTCAATATGGGCCCCTCTGACAGCACGTAATAAGTTCAGACGATAATCCACTTCTCCCCATGTCTTCTCCAATATATCTGTTGTCACAGTATTGATTGCATCACGAATTCGATCTCGAAGTGATTGCATCATATATCAGAAACTTTGGTTTTAAAAACATAATCCTTCACATATCCCCACAAAAGAACTGTAAATCATCTGAGATACGCCGAAGAGACTTTGTAGCAGTTTGTTGGATGGTTTCTTTGACATTTTCAATGGATTCTTCTAAAACATTTGGACGACCTGTCAATCACACTTCCTGTCTGCAGAAATTGGTTGTACCACCTCCTAATACTAGGCAGGGAGGGAGGGTCTCTGGTATAAAGACGGCCGGGCGGCAATTTCGTTGCACTGATATAGGCGATTTAGATTCAGCATACCAAATGCCGCATTGCGCTTTCTCCTGTGGATTCGCCATAGTTCATGAACTGTATGATATCAGAAATTTTTTTAAATTCCAAATTGCCAATGTATCTTGAACTTTTGAAATTTGAAAGTGAGTGTTAAAAAAGTAGATTATCCGTATGTCATAATGTAAAAGACTGCATCATCCTATCTAGTCTGGTTTGCCTGCAATAAACGTTTGTAATCGGAACAAGACTTCATAGACACCATGTACAGTATAACCGAAAAACTGATAGGTGCAAAATTAAATACAGTGATATTCCAATGAAAGCAATCAAGGAGGCTAAAAATGAGATTAGAACAATCCGTGCAACAAAGTGTAATCTGACGACTTCAATATCAAGTATACCGTAAATGATGTATAGTCAATAATATACCATACATCCGTTTTTACTAATTTCTGCTTAATTTAGGTGACACTGAATTGCAACAATTAGTCCGGAAAGAGAAGAATGAATATAATAAAGACTGCGCCTATACCTCAGGTAGGCGTTTCTGAAATGTCTTTATTAATGACATTATTAATAAATCTCATTTAGTTCACGATGATAGCTGGCAAACAGTTTGTTCCCAAAATTAATTGCGAAGGATTAACCGACAATTTGAATTGCAGTAAGTATTTCGGTACTCATTTTCCCTTATTTTTGTCCTCTTGTTTCAGCTGGAACTGAAGTTGAAAGACTAATTCCAAAGCAAGAGAACTAAGGCCATGTAACTCTAATGGTCATTCAAAGACGGTAAACGGTAAAACGGTTGGGCATACAACCGTCTTCATAACTCCGACCGTATCAGGGTGCTCGTCCAAGTCTTCCAAACTCCAGCGACTCACACCAACACCACACCACGTAACACCTAGCACTCTTGTTTATTACTTGCTACCGTCTTCGCTATCACCACCGATCAGTACCATAAACACTATTCACATAAAATTCGCATCAATAACTCTAACATCGATTAAACTATAAAATTCAGCTGGTGACAATGTCATCCAGGGTGCATCACGGTCAGTAAGAAAAACGGTCTTCTTCGGAATCACTTTAAGAGCTTCAAAGATATTTTCATAGAATAAAGAGGATTTTACATCGATATCCTCATCAGAAAACATATACTAAAAATCACTCCAGAGAAATGTTTTCAAATCTACGAATATGAGAATCCATACATTACTTGGAACACTGTACTGAGTCCTAATGTGATTACCACGAGGCTTTACAAACACCGTATTGCGGTCAGATGAAGAGATGGGTGGACCAATTTCCACGTCATCGGAACTGTAAAAATCAGCAAGGCACAAGTCTACAAGAATAAGATCCAAAATATGTAGCATTGCCACGAGTAGGTTTAGAAACGATGTTCATCGCAGAAAGAGGTTCGCTCAGAAAAGAATGTCCATGTTATCAGCAAATATAAGACGATGGCCACAAATAGAGTAAATTGTCCATATAACAAAGAAGAAAACAGCAAAGATCAGTGAACGGGGTACTTAGGATAGCAGGAGGTAAATACTAGGCTATACAATGGTGAGTTTATTATCGGTTCATAAAATAACACATCTCAAACATAGGAAAATCATACAGGTCTTAAATAGTTTATGCACCAAACAGCGACACCGCCTCGAGCCTTACCTATCAGATCTACAGCACTTAAACCCAAGGATATTACACGCCTCAATAGGTGTGAATGCCGTAAGCCAGGTTTCAGTAGAAACAGTAATATCGGGGTTACACGTCAAAATTTAAGTACATAAGCCTGAAAACTTGTTAATAATCGAGCGCAAGTTTGACAAAATAAAAAAACTATCGCAAGCGAGGCATGTGAACAAGACTTAAAATCATAAACTAAAATTATTGGCTATTCTGATCAACCCAAACACCGTCAGCGAAAAGCTTACCCCGTTCAAGTTTTACTTTGGAATTGGGATTTTCGAGTCGAAGTCTTTTGACTTCTTCACCGAGACGTTTGAACTCCAGACGAACAGCTGGTGGTTTGTCAGGCCGGATAGATCGAGACGCGAGTAAGAGAAGGGTCGTTTCGATGACGAATGGATTTGGTCTGAGAAAGAACTCAACGTCGGATGGATTTGTTAGCTTTCACTAAGAACTTCTGCGGGAGTGGATGTGCTTTTAATGTTGTCTAACGGCATAGCTGAATGTGGAAACCTCCATTCTTAAATATTTATTTTCCGTAGATAATTTATGGATCTCGGCCATAGAAATCGGATTAAGCAGTACAGCTATTTAAAAAAAAAAAAAATTCCGATTTATATGATCTCGGCACTTGAAGAGTTTTTTAGTTTAGCGCTTTCTTCAACCAACTGATCAAAGGTCACGGCACCTTGACTGGCCGATCTACCGAAGCGAGTCATCGTAGATACACGCGAAGTAAGGTTTCAATCGCATATTGGAACAGTCGATAATCGATGGCAGAATATATGCTTTTCTGGAGGTAGAAAACACAGTTTCCTCAAAGTATCGCAGATTAAACCAAAGTAATGCACACAGTTAGATAGCCGACCACACCCCGCGTCGAATAGTACTGTATACTGTATATAGCAATCGACTAGAGTCAAAGAGATTAACGATAAATGCAAAAGCGTGGGAACACTGATAAATCCGACCGTCTCTTTACGAACATGAAAAAGTATTAAAAAACTGAGTATTTTAAACTGAATTAATTTACCGTAAAATCAAATTTAAACAAATTAAAACAAAATTTACTACAAATATTTTAAAAGTAGGCCTATTCATATATTTATTACAAAAATACTAATTGAAATAACAATTGAATAGAAGAACACCATCTATTTATGCTTTATTGATTTTTACGATGGTTTTTACAAAGTGAGACATGGCAAATGAATGGAAATAATGAAAAGGTCTGGTATACGAAAACATGTAATATAATTCTTGTGCACGTCTGACGAAGTGCTTACCTCGTTTCAGCCACGATATTGCAGAGGTTCTGAGAGACTTGCATTGGTTGCCTATTCGAAAAAGGATCTTGTTTAAACTGTGTTGTATTGTTCATAAATGCGTTTTTGGTATTGCTCCATCCTATTTAAAGGATCTCATGGTACGTGCTCCTTCAACCCACGTTTTGTGGAGCCTGAGATCACAATCTGCCATTCTGTTGTATCAGCCTTCATCAAGGACTTCGAGGTGTGCCTCTTTTTCAGTTGTGGGTCCCCGTGTGTGGAACGCTCTGTCAGACTCTCTTCGTTCAGTCGAAGACTTTACTGTGTTTAAAAATCGTTTAAAACTAATCTATTCAGCGAATAGTGATAATGTTTCTATGTTTACATGTTTATGCATTTGTTGTACGTATATTTTTTTTCACCACTTAGAATGCTTCTGCAGATTTTGTGGCTAAATATATATAATAACATAATATAGGTTTGTTTGATACTCAACAGATTATAGTTATTTTTGGATTATTATGAGAAGAGGATTCTAGAAACTTATTGATAAGAAATATTAAAAATACCAGAAATAACACGTAAGTAACCAGTAGTTGAAAAAATTCAAAATTATAATAATACAAATTTTAAATGGCATTTCGTAATCAGTGAATAGCTTCATCGGTATATTAACGCGCAACTAAAAAATGTCCATTTCTTTTTCTACTATCCACTAATCGCTTCATTACACAGTCGAAGACCGCAGAAAATGTAAACGAAAATTCTGGGCTACTTTGGACAGTATCCATCTGCGCTTCTATTTCGCTGATCAGCTTGAACAGCTCGGTAGGATATCCCAGAGTCTCTGCTTACTTTTCGGAGTGAGTTCCCAGTCTCGTCAACTTCAGCGAGAATAAGAATGGCGTTTGATTCTGGCCTTGCAGTGCGTCGATTATACCTGAGTGTGATAGCCCATGTGAATTTGCGATGCGGTTGTTCAGACAGCCTGGTGCAGTGAATTTATCCACTTGATAGCGAATTGTCGCATAGGCCGCCGTTTTCAGAACAGGATACTTCGCGTTGAATCGTTTTAGCAGCTTATGCATAATTTCGTGCATCGAAGTATTGTTTCACGGCATCGCAACGCTGCTGTTCAGTTAATCCGGGAATGTTTACCTTCAATTAAAAGCCATCGATTACCGTAAACATAGTCATATAGAAAATATTTAGATGCGTCTATAAAAGGCTCTGCCTGTCTGTCTCTAAGAAGAAGATTGCGGGTTCAAGACCTTCAGTGAGTTAATTATGTATCTTGAGTTTGACAGGAATTTTTTATATGTTTCTTTCAACCGGTCATATAAATCGTGAAATATTTCTATTTTTTATAATTAATATATTTATGTAGATTCGTGGTGTTTACAGGTGTCACTTCTGATAGAGTTACTATTTTTAATTTTAAATAATACTATACTACTCATAGCAATACACTTGGTGGTATTAACTTAATTAAAGCAAACGGGCAGGTCTGACGGGAGGAAGGCAAGGAGGGCATGAGAACGCACAATTAGACTTACTGGAACTACATATCTAGTTGACATGGTGACTGATTACCCTTTGTTTTTTTTGTGTATGTTCATTGTAGATTATTACCAATGGATTCCCTTTGTATTGGGCCTCCAGTGTATCCTCACCTACCTGCCCCGAGTTCTGTGGCAGATATTCTGCTACAACCAGACGGGAACCGACATCCAGCAATTTGTTCTGATGGCCGATTCGGCAGTTCACGATATCAAGAATACCAAAGAGAGCAAGATCGACTTTATCGTGGACAACCTGGTGGAACTGCTGTGGAAGCATCGGGACAACCGTCGGGGTTACGTGGCCAATCTCAGACGCAGCTTGGTCAAGGCCTGCTCCTGTCTGGTCTTCAGCAAACGCATGGGCTCCTGGCTCTTTCTCTCCTACTTTGCCATCAAGGTCATGTACACGAGCAATTCCATCGGCCAGCTCTATCTGATGAAGTCCTTTCTCGGCTTCCGCAACGGTTCGATGTCGACCTTCGGCTACGACCTGCTCCAGAACATCTCCGAGGGCAAGGACTGGCGACAGCATCGCTACTTTCCCCGCGTCGCCTACTGCCCGATGAATGTGACCCATATGGGCGGAACCGCAGCATACATTGCCCAGTGCAGTCTGCCCGTCAACATGCTCTATGAGAAGATCTACATCTTTCTCTGGTTCTGGATGATATTTTTGTCCAGCGTCAATGTACTCTCTCTGGTAGTGTGGATGGTGCGGACCGTGTTGAAAAGGAGGACTCGATTTATCAAGAAATATCTGCGAACTGTCGAGTTGTACGATCAGCGGGACAAACCGATGATTAAAGTAAGTAGACAGACGACAATACTTGACAAATTGCGATCTGGGTTTGCCTTTGTTTCGGACACCCAGAAAGCTATAAACTAATGAAATAATAAACAAGATACAAAAAAATTAAAACCAGCGCACATATACCAAACCCACCTCTGCAAATCCATCAACAACTACCCGACAATACCAAACTACAAACAAACAACAACAACAAACAGTCTGCTAGACGAACAAAAACGTTAATAAACAAGAAAATCAAGCACAACAACCGCCACCCCTCAACCAAAAACAAGAAATTACTAAATTATTATTACAATTATTACTAAAATCTAACACAGTAATTCTTCTGAATATAATCTGTATATCTTTTTTGTTCCTCTGTCCAGCTCCAGTATCTCCATGACATTCCTATCGTTAACTTTGTAATCTTCCCTTATGGAGGTGTAGTATTTACATTGTAGCAGATGCTCTACAGTACATCCTCCTATTCTCCACAACTGCATTTCCCTTCGATGCGAAAAAATAATATACAGTATATTGTAGTAAAACACCTCTAATTCTTTTGGTTTTGCCAACTCCCAACACCCTAAATATTTCCATTATTCTAGTCTTATCTAGATATATGTATATCGTCAAAGAACTCGTCACTGTCTTCATTCTTATGGTCCATAGAAGAAGCATACACACGTAGTATAAGGCAATCTGATACAGGAGGGCATTTTATCATGTCCCTGAAATACAGGCCTGGATCATCATCATTATTATATTGTTACTTATCCCATTCTCTTCTATCGCATTTCAGAGTTTCAGAGGACATTTAGTTCAGCTAATCTATTTTCGTGAGTTTCGCAGTAACTAATCAGCCACTACTGTAGATAGCCAGAGGCTGATCTCAGAGTGCTGTATTACACTAAGTTCACACGACACGATTTTAGTTGTACAACTCAGTTGGATAGTCAGTTTTGACCACAAGATACGATTAGCTGAGGCGGTAATTTTAAAAAATGATGTTGGATGAAGAACTCAATTGCTGTAGGTTCTGATATTATTGCGACAAGGAGAAATGATTGAGAGAGTGTTCGTTAAGACTTACATCTTCTTAAATAAATAATTAATAATAATTATATCTAAGAAACACATTCCCTTAATTAGGAATAATAGCCGTTTTTAATTATTTCTATTTTGAATCTATTTAAATCGTTGAAGATCATATTTAATATTTAATATTCGCACAATCTAGAATTATTTTCTAAACAGTATTTTATTTGTTTAAAAAATGGTATTCTGGATTACAATTTTATTAGTTAATTATATATATATCAATCATTTCATCGTCTGACACATAGCTTTAAATTATGTTTACTGTCGTCTTCTTTACATGCAATATTTTTTCGCCATCTATAAAAAAACAAAACAATTTGGACACTAAATGCTAGCAATGTATCAATTAGCGAAGAGTGAAAATGGTCATAAGTTTGAGCACTTGTTTTGGTTGAAGAACATTTTTATCAATCTAGTTAATAAATATATTACTTTTTTAGATTAATTCAATGGATTATATGACTGTTTTAAAAAACCAACAAAATTGTTCTATTATATATGGAGAATATTTAATTCTTCCGTAGTGCAACATTGAGACAACATTGAGCATGTTACATATTCGATTTCAGCAGAAAGTACTCTCCGTGTCCCGGGCCCGACCTTTCAGCAAGGGACCCCGTTCCTAAATCAGGGGTCACAACCTTTCAGTAAAAGTACCCACTCCCCAACTCCCAAGGCGCCAAACAAAAGAGGCTTTTCCGTCTCTTGGGGTCCCAAACATTTACCATTTACCATTTGCCGACAAGAAAGCAAATACTAATCACGGTACAAACTCAGCCATTTGAACAAAATCTTGAACTACCATTAATTGACTTTATTTTAAATATACTGTACATATTCGCTGGTTATGAGTATCTACAAAAATGTATTAGTTAAATAAATGTAAACGAAAGTCGCTATTTGATGACGTGTCAAATGCTTCCTTTACCAAAGATAACTAATATAAACAGATAAACAACAATAATAACTTAAATTTAAAAACTGCAGAAGTTAGATGATTTCATTTTGGGTCATTTTATAAATGTTGCGGTTGTGACATGATAAATTTCTTCTAAAGATTAGCCTGGAAATCCTGAAAACGAAAGCTTTTGAAAATAATTTTTAAAATTATACTGTCTTACGCCTTACATATCATTTATGAATGCTGTGTCTATGTGTAAATCTAATGAAACAGCGATTACTTTCTGGCACCTTTTTATATAACAAAATTGACAAGTATATTACTGACTAAATACTAGTAGTATATAGCATTAAACACTTAATAATAAGCATTTTATTTCACTGTCAAAGTACGTGTGCAGCAGCTTTGCATAATCTATACATACTGTATATGATATTGATACGTTCAGTTCAAGAAACTATGTTTACTCTTGTCTTTATTTAGAAGTTCGTTATCGAATTCCTCCGTCAAGACGGGGTGTTCATTCTGCGTATGATCTCCCTGAACGCCGGGGATCTGATTACGTCCGAAATTGTTCGACGTATGTGGAAAGTGTATCTGGAAAAGTACCAGGACAGAGATCTACGCAACGCGTTGGTGATCATCAAAGACGATAAAGATTACGCGGTCTCCGCACCATCGCGACTTAGCTTGGTCGAACTGACCCAGATGCCGCGAAACAGGTCACGCCAATCGATCAAAAGTTCGAACGGAGCTCATCCGATTGCCAACAATGCTTCTGACTACGTCTGATCCGGACAATATAACTGATCCAAATGAGCTCTCAGAATAGGACGGATGTATTAAATGGTTACCAAGTTCATGTTGCATGTTCTCCATCCCCCTACCAGTTTGGGCAGCTGGCCATTCATTAAAATCACCGTTCAGTTTGTACTTAACACATACATTGTGAAAATAATTGGACCTCTTTCTTGCAACATTTTATTATACACTTAGTACAAGTACACTATTTTTGCAATAATGTCGGATTATGTAGTAAATCGGAAAATCATAAATATATTTTTTGCAATCAGATGTTTTTAATAAGATTTAAAACAAGCAAATATAATCACGCATGACAGTCAATATTGACTGGTTTGGAAATTGACTGAAATTCCTGATTTTATAAGTCAATTGCTTAAAAACTCAAAATCTATCGGAACTGGAATCAGTGCCCTTACTTTTAACAACACGTTCCACTATAGCAATTTACTGGCTCAGTGGGTTGAGCGGTTGACTGCAGTTGTGAGGTTGGTGTGTTCGAGTCCCGACTCGGGCTATCATAAAATTCCCTCGACCCTGGTTGACAGCTGTGTCAATCGAATGCTTAGCGACCCGAAAGGCTTCGTTTGGTTCGATGCCGGATCTTACAGATGGCGCTGGGGATTGGGCGACAGAAAGTCATGTACCATCAAATCATTATATATAATTTCCAGAATATACTACTTCGAGTAGTATGCAAATAAAAAATAAAAATATAATATGCACACAAATGAGTCACAGATTTGAAAGCAAATAATAGTGAATATAACAATGGAATGACAGTTGCAGCATTTGAACGACGAGATTGTATGTCTTCTCTCATTCTTCTTATTTGGTTAGAGACTTGTACAGATTTCAGCCGTAATAAAGGTTTTCTGATTTATATAGCTTTTTCCATCAATTGTAGATTATCCAAATAATACCTTCTATATAGTCTATGGTTATCTCATCCTGTATACTGTACTGTTGTATTAGCTCTTCGGTACCTCTCACTTCTAAGACGATGTGGTCAAGGCAAAATTCGTGCAACCTTTGTGAGTTCTATATTATTTATTACTTATACTTGTACGACAGTGTAGATATAAAAAATATCTAATTTTATTTATTTCTCCATACTTACCACCATTTCCTGCACGCTGTATTATGTTTCCGTGGCCTGTTTATACAAATAAATTCAACTTTGTTCCAATGCTACAATATGTACTGTAGAGGAAGTACCTACTATAAGTGACACTGAATTTCTGTGTACAGTATATATTTATTTTGTCAAGACATACAGTTTAACATGAAACTGAATAAATTCATGATTTACTGCAGCTTATTCTATAGAACAAAGTGTAACCGATGAACTGGAAACGTGCAGTTTACATTCCCCTACCAGAAAAGGGAGACACTATAGCGAGTGTAGGTAGCAACAATAGAACAATTGCCCTTATTATTAATGGAAGTAAAATTCTCTTCAAGGTTATCCGAGGAAGAATGGCAAAGAAGTTTCGTAAAGGAACAATTGTCGTTATAACAGGCGGGTTTTTAGGAAAGGAAGAGAAACGAGAGACCAGATCGTGAATCTCAGGTGGATCATGGAAACGGCGAAAGAAATGAGGAAGGACTTGCAGTACAGTATTTATGTGTTATATCGACTACAGTAAGGCATTTGACTGTGTCGGTCAGAATCTACTTTGGAAGACTTAAAAGAAATGGGTGTTCTTGCACATATCTGGTGCACTTGATGCAATGTTTGCATGAGGAACAAGAGTTCACAGTGCGGACAGAACGTGGGGAGAACGAGTAGTTCAATATTGGGAGGGAGTTCGGCAAGGCTGCATTCTATCACCCTATCTATTCAACAGGTACAGCGAAAGGATAATAAGAATCGTGTTGGATGAAACAGACTGCGGTATTAGAATAGGAGGAAAGCAACTGAACCACTGTTTAGGTATGTAGACGACACCACACTTATCACTATAAGAGCAAGAAGGAGCTGGAAATTCTATTGGATGCAGTGAAGAAGGAGAGAGATAAGGTCGGTCTGTATCTAAACACAAAAAAGACCAAAATGATCGGAATTAAAGCTAGGGAACGAAAAGGTGGAGGTGGTTGGCAGCTACATCTCCCCCCGGGTCCACAATAGTGGCATATGGCAGCGCTGCGGAGAAGAGATTAGAAGGAGACTGGGCTTAGGTAGAGCAGCAATGTCGGGACTGGCAAAGATATGGTAGAACAGGAACGTACAGTATATGCGGAAACCGAAAAAAAGACTAGTGTACACTATGGTATTTCAAATAGCTTTATACGCCGATCAATCGTGAACTGTGAGAAAAGAGGATATAGAAGGAGAATCGATGCTTTTGAGATGTGGTGCTGGAGAGGAATGCTGACAATATCTTTGACGGCACGAAGAACGAATGAATCAGTATTAAAAGAAATTAACAACCAATGATCTTGAAACGAAAGCTATCATATTTCAGACACATTGTGAGGAGGCAAGGGGAATGCTTGGAAAAATACATTATGTTGGGACAAGTGGAGGGAAGTAGGGGAAGAGAAAGACCTCCCACACATTGGATAGATGAGGTGATGGCTGCGACAGGTCAAACACTCCGCAACCTAATGGACCTGACTGAAGATAGAAAGGGCTGGAGGACAATGGTCGTGCACAGCTATCTCTATCTCTTCATTCAATTGATTCATTCGTTATATTCAAATGCCAGAGAAATAGTTATACAATAGTTCAGAAAATTCGTTTATCTGGAATTTTTCTGGGAACCAAAGTCTCCGAATTAACTAGGCTTCACTGTATATCAAATGTACAAGTTCACTGATATAGTTTTCATGTGATTTCAAAACAAAAATCCCGAACGAATACGATATTGTCAGAAATGGCAACATATATGACTGTACTACCTATACGTAGTATTAAAGACCCTGAAAGATCAAGAACAGAACGCATAACGTCAGTTTCTTTTAATCTTGTGCGGAATCTGGCAATGCATTTTAAAATAGTAAGAGAATAAGAAGAGAATAAGGGGACATTTTGGTAATCAATGTGTAGTAAATGATTGCTTTACTCTAATTCACCCTCTTGGCGGAAGAGTTTTTTACGGAGTAAAGCTCGAGGGTGGAGGAAGGTGATTTCGAATTAATCAAACCTGCTACCTAAACTATCAGCCTGAGTCCTATGGAGGATTTCATGGAGATTCGCCTTACCGAGAGATAATTATAGATGATTTGAAGTTGAAAATAAATTTTCACTTTCAGTTCAGTTCAGTTTTTTATTTTGACCACTTGGGCACAACATTTAAGAGATAAACAGTGTACAAAGTACAAAAG
>JAUYWV010088489.1:0-23774 GCA_032274565.1 Nematoplana nigrocapitula | reverse complement strand
ATTTAATACTTTCTTAGCAAGTTAGTGAATATTTGTTTCCAAATATCAAATTTATCATTCAAATTGAGTGAGTGGAAGAAAATCTTTCTAACTATTATCGGTGAGAGAAAATATGCTAAACGAATTTGAGTTTACGAAATAATATCAATCGTTGAAAAAAACATTTCTCGACCTTTGTTAATAAATTTATCAAATCAAATCTGCACAGAGGTAGAGATGGCAGACTGCCAGAGTTAAATTAGCAGGTTTGAGTCTCGACTCGGCCTGAAATACATTTCTCTCATTTCGGGCTGACAGCTGCGCTAGGCGAGGGTTTAGCGACTCGAAAGGGTTCATTTGGTCTGATGCCTGATCTTCCAGGTGGCGCTGGGGATGATTGGTTCTTTCGCACAGAATAAGTGTCTGGTCTCAGTTGCCAGTTTACTACAGTATTCTGATCTAGGTAGCTCAAGCGCGAGCGGAAGGGCCGCTTAAGTTGAGCTGGACCAAGCAGCTTTCGCCGCCCCTTTCGCTTCATAGCCCTAAAGAAAGTCGGCGCTGGGATCGTAAAGTAGAATATCTTTCTAGCTGTAAATAGTAGTCCTCTATTGTGTTTTTTAAAAATAAGAATAAAAATAGTTTCTTACTTCTGTGTATTTGTATTTCACGTATATACTTCTAAAAATCTTTCTACTTGGGAGGTTCCGTGAAATATCCTGATCTTTGTGAATGTTTGGTTGTTCTATTAAACGAAATAACATCGTAAACAGAAGGTACGAAACTCATGTTTACGAAGATGACAATTTAACAGATTTCAGTATAATATTTTTGGTACAATTACTAATTTATTTATTCATCACTATTACTATGGAAATAGTTGAAGGTCGGGCAGAAATAAACAGGTTCTTTTGAAGTTTGCGAATGACTAATCAGATAATTAATTGCTCGGCAGTTTAGTACAAATAGAAAACGTTGCAGAGAGCGAACTGACTGACCATGCACTCCCTTAACCGTTATGATAAAAATGAGAACACCAGTATGGTATTGTGCAACATATTACACCAGAAAGGGTAACCCTTCGTAACGTAAGTCGTTTATAATATAGTGCACTATAACTATTGCAGTTTTCAATTTCATCATTTTTCTTTATATTTTGATGTTTATTTTGTTCATAGGCAACATTTTATGCGTGACAGATATACTCGTTACAGTGCAGATAATGCAGTCTACGTAATAAAGAATGAAGTAGGGTAAAAAATATTACAAAACATTTCCGGTGCTAATTTGTGAATGTCTCTAAAAGTTACTGGTCGGGCGGAAATTCTTTGAGGGTTTAAATGAATCTTTTTAAAACCAGCCTGTCCAACCCCACTTTCCTCGCAAAACTGCTGACTAAATTAGGTTAGGTGCATTCGGTGTGCTGTCTTTTGGCTATTATCCGGACTTTTAGTGATGCCTGCCTATCTTGGCTGCCGACCAGTATTAAGTAAAATAGTAAGAGCGATTATTGTTGCCATACATGCTATTAAAAAACTTTTTATGGAAGGGAGACTGTGGTAAAAAGGAACACTGATATTTCTATGTGAAAAGCCGTTTTAATATAGCATTTTTGTTGTACTATAGTAGTTAATTGAAATATGAAAAAGAGATGGATAATTCGAATTACTTCTAGAGTGTGATCAATTTTTATCGAAAATATATTTTTTATGATTTCTGCTGTAACTATTATTTGTATTTATTTGTATCGATCGATAACGTAGCGCACACTCATTGGCCCAAATCTAGGACATGTTTAAAGTCAGATCAAGGTCCTTGGGAGCCCCAAAAGTAGGTCATTGCTAGCGTTAGTTAAACTTTTCTAAGTTTTACTGGTTTACAACTTTGCTTTTTGTGAATTGTATTATTTTTCAAAAGGAAATGGACTCATTTTTCGGTATAATCCTTTTGTCTATTTATTCTTAGTATTAATAACTTTATACACTTTTGTAAACGAAAACAAAATAATTAAATAACTATTAAGTGTTCCGCTTAGCCCCGCTCTCCCCAATAGTTTTCTTCAACACTTTTTGTAAAATGGGTATTTTTTATAATACATACACTTTTTGTCGTTTTATTTCTTTGATATCGATAGAGACTATAAGGTAAGTATGAAGATTAAAATGAGACTTCTATATATAGAATCAAACCAATGGGACATAAAATGTTAAAACATAGATATCGGAGTGTATTCTAACTAGACAGGTTAAACCAATAGATTCGGATTGGTTGATTAAACATTGTATGACAGATATAAAATAAGAAAGACCAGTAAGTGTATTGATTCGCCCTCGGCCCCTCCTTCCCGTCCATCTCGGTAGATTCCGACAGACATATACTCTTACACAGATGCGAGGATGCTTTAATGTCTGTCTGCTTACTTTGATTAAGTTGAGAAAATCGAGTTTGAATATAAGCGTGGGAAACACAGACAGGCAGATCCTTTCACAGAAATCCAGGGACGCATCTATTACAGTTATAATTAGTTTACACACTACTAATTGTTTATGAATAAGTAATATAATATAAGTGACTTAATAGATGGTCCCTCACATTTCTATAAAATGGTCTTTCTGTATGTATGTCCGTACGTCACGAATATGTTCAAAGTCGACTTTCTCAGTAATCTCAGATTGAGTTTAGTTTTAGGACTTGGTGTGAACGCAATTAAAATATAAAGACAGGCATTGAAGCATACTCAAATCTTTATAACAGAGTCTCTCAGCGTGTCTCTCTGTCGGTTTGTCGGGAGGAAGGAAAGTAGGGAACGAACGAGGACGCAGTAGTGTACTTACCGGTTTTAGTTCTGATATAAAGAGCGTAATTGTTTAATTTAAAATAGAAGATTTGTTCACCTACGATGGAGATCGGACGGATTGGTGCCTTAGAAAACAGAGTGTGTCTGTCCTATCTATTTATAGATGCGAGTGTGTGGTCCGATATCTCTGGTTCAAACTTTTTAACTAGTGATGAAAACTGCATGCACTGTACTAAATTATATTAATCCCCTGTTGTTAAGGATATAAATCCGGTGTGTACTACTTGCTTAGATTTACACAGTAGTGCAGAACCATGTCATAGGAATAAGTAAGTGTTTGTCTGTTGCGTATTATACTTCAACTGGTTAATTCATGTTCTGTATATAGTTAACAGA
This sequence comes from Nematoplana nigrocapitula, assembly GCA_032274565.1. Taxonomy (NCBI): domain Eukaryota; kingdom Metazoa; phylum Platyhelminthes; order Proseriata; family Nematoplanidae; genus Nematoplana; species Nematoplana nigrocapitula. The sequence continues at coordinate 20,605 of JAUYWV010088489.1, read as the reverse complement.
TGCTGTACCTGTTAAGTAAGGTGTTACACATTGCATGTATGTTCTCCACTGTGTTCAGTCTCTGAGAACCAACCGTACATTGCTTAGTCTGTCGCTGAGTAATAATGGCATTGGCGATGAAGGGTGTAAAGAGATGGCGCACGTAAGTATTTATGATATAGAATATAACAAGAGACAGTTCTTTTCCTCTACTCTCTGTTTTTGCTTTTTATTTCGTTTTTGTGTATATAGTCGCTTTCGCGCTTTTTCCTGACTCACGAAGAAATTGTGGAGAGACGAATGCTGCTTTCTGAAAAGAATGCCAGCGAACGAGCCAAGTCCGTTAGTGTAAGTTGTGTCGCTTCTATCCACTGGGATGAGAGGGATTCATTGGTTTACTTCTATAGTTGATTTCACTCTAGACGCTATCGAATAAATATTTGTGATAATTACATAAATATCTACATATAGATTTACTCACCCTAACATGTCTTTGTCTTTGTCTTCAACCATACACTACACCATACCATTATTTATTTGAAAAACCTGTTGTCGTCTACCTATAAATACCTATTTTAGAACACTGAGTATTTGATGCAGGTAATTTTTCTATAGCACTGTCATCCATTATGTGCAGTGTTTGTTCAGACGATAGCACGACCTTTTCAAAATCAAACGGATGAAAAGCAAATTTCAATTACTGATAAGTAAATTGAAACTAAATAAGCGCCACCCTAAGCAAAATTGGTCAAATGCAGACGACAAACTAGGTCAATCGCGCGACATATCACTTTAAAATATAATTTTAAAGAAATTGATTCAAACAAGATTGCATTTTACTCAGGTTATTTGTCAGATGCTTCAACAAAACTTTCAGAAGAATTCGAATTACTCCGGATTCAAAAGAAAAGTTATTGTAGGCCAGTAGAGAAGAGAAACGTTTCACTTTAGAGAACTGTTGCAAACACATATGACATTTCTATCAGGACAGCACAGCGAGTTATAGCGACTGGTTCTATTCAAACGAAGTTTTGTGGTGGCGCAAAACACTTCATTGAATTTGAATTTGCTTTTCGCCAATTTGAATTTACTTTTCGCCAATTTGAATTTGCTTATCGCCAATTTTATTTTTATTTTCGCCAATATGAATTTGCATATCGCCAATTTGAATTTACTTTTTGTCAATTTGAATTTGCTTATCGCTAATTTGAATTTACTTATCGTTAATTTTATTTTACTCGTCGCCAATTTGATCTTGCAAAGGTGTGATAAATGTTATAACTATACTGTAGTATTATCATGAATGAATTTACTTTTTGCCAAATCATAAAAAAACAGTCTGAATGTTTTAGGGTTGACTTTCTATATTAAGTCATATTCGCTTCATTTATAAGAATATCAAACTTCGTTCTGCTGCGATCGAGCTATGACTTTCGAATTAGCAAATAAATCATTTGGATCAGTCGTTTTGTGCCAAGTGCGATGATATTTTGTAGCAACCTGAGCATAGATGCGTTTAGTCATCCAGTTGAAAAGATTTTGACTTTTATAAAAGCTTGGATGAAAAACCAATTCAGCTTTATAATTTTGCAGTGGCTAACCAGATCAGCTACTTTTGAAAGATTAAAATTATATTGAATTTAACATTTGTAGCAATTCCTTCTCTCAGTAGATAGACGTTTATTGACCTCATGCAGTGTTTATGTTTGCACTAATTTTGCCATAATAATAATGTAGATATGTTCATAACGGCAAATTTTTATTTTTATTTTTCGATGATATTCAAAAGATAAAGGTGTATTTTTAGTACTCTGGTTATTAATTAGCATTTATACACATAATATTTCGCCTTGCTATCCTCTCCAATGCAAAACAGTCCATTAGTTTTTTTAAAATGTTGTTCTGAAAGTTGTTTAACTGTTTTATTTGAACGTAAACTTTATAGAAATTATGATTTAATTATTGCCTTGTAATTTTCAACACAACACACACACACACACGCACATTTTCCCCACACTATTGTACGCGTGCTATCTATATACATTCCAGTCTCATACCAGTCGACGTTCGTCCCAATCGGTATATTGCCCAACACTAGTTCACATATGTCTCTATTACTATCTGCGTGCTTAAGTTTCATCACACGCTTATTTTTCGTTAAACATTCTTGCCCTTTTGTCCTCCGAATGCATAATAAATCGGGAATACGCAGTACAAACAGGGTCATTCAAAATTTGGGTTTTTTCTATCTCTGATTCGGTTGTCGAATATAAATAAAATGTGGCTAAAAGCCTAAAAGCGCTTCGAAAGAAGTATAGCTTCTATTTTATTTTTTACTTTCGTATTCTGATTTAATTAAAATGAACAGAGAAGGCGAACAGCAGAATGAAATTTAAAAATAAAGGAAAAGAGGTAGAATAAATTTGCCCAACATTTACGTATAGCGAGAATTGTTTCGAAATATTTTTCTGGTTTTGTTTAAATTGGTAATTAATTTTTGTATAATCTTTGCTTGTATTTCAGTATTTTGTTACTACAGACAAGTATCTCGAAACAATTGTAGTAAATAAGTGTTGCACAAATTTGTTCTAGCTCTTCTTTTTATCTTCAACCTCGTTCATTCATTTTGTCTTCACGGTTTCATTGTTTAATGAGATTGATGTCTGAATAGGCAAAGCATATTTTACAAAAATGATTTTGTGTTTGAGAAAATAAAATCAATATTTATACATGTTTCAACAAAGATCTCCAAGCATAATTTCGTAATTGTCTAAATTTAATTCAACTTTGAAATTGAGAAAATCTACCAAGTACAATTGTCATATGTTACATATTTTTTCTGAAAACATTTCTCATCGTCAACCAGATACAATTTAAAATTCAAACTCAGTACAAACAGTGAAATTATTCGAATTAAACATTAAATATTCAAGGAGGCTATCAAAATAAATCAATGTGAACCCTCCTTAAATAAAGTTTACAAAATATTTATAACAATTACAATTTACAAATCAAAATAGACAGACACAACTAGTTTTGCAGTTAATATTAGGCTTTGTTTGTAAGACATTGTTTGGTAATATATTTTGACTAAATTACATAGCCTTTTCCGTTGTTCTACTGTAGTGATACGACATACCCAATAATTTTAAATGACCTTATCATTTGCAAGCTAACCGTTAGTGCATCTTAAATAGACGGTATACATCAAAATTTCCATTTTGAATATCTACAATTTATTTTTTATAATCATCTGTAGTACATCAGTGCAACTGTAAATGCGTGTCTAATTGCTTTACTTCTTGGGGAAAACTTGCGCATTACAGTATATTCTGGTGGTGGCTGTCAGTTTCTGCAGCACTTTTCTCGCTCCAAAATGTACACAAAATTACTTCCTAACACTCCATGCATTGCTGATTCTCCGCAAGTTTGGTGGAAAAACAGTTTAGATGTGTTTTTCTGATAACCGCAGAATTGTAATTTTATGGACGGCATCTTTTTAAAAATATAGAATGCGTAAAACACCGTACTGATTTTACCAGGCTATTTGAGACAATTTAAACGACACTTTTTCAAATACATTGTGTACTATAGTTGTGAATCTGTCGTCAACAGAATTGAACTGATGCAATAGATCATAATACGAGTAAAATCGTCAAAGCCATTTATTCTTTCTGATTGGTTGAGCAAAGATTTGATTTGTCAGACATTGCAAGGGGAGATAAATATTTAAACAATATTACAAGATTAATATAAGCTTATTATATAATTTTTAGAAAACATTTACTATAAAAGAGGCATTCTTGCAGTTTCAAGTTGTTTGTGTTTAAATTTCTATGTGTTTCACTGTTTGAATTTAAATCTCTTTCGTAATGCCTGACAAAACAAAACTGTTTTAAAAGTTAGTCACAATGAATACTCGGATTGTCCAAATTTATTTTCTCTGTATGTTGAATGAAATAATGTTGCCCAGTTTTTAACATTCAAAAGATCAGACTTTTACTCTCGCTATACATATAGGAATTATATTGTTTTTGAGAGTTTTGCTATTATTTTTTAGTTGGCATGTTTTCTAGGAAAGATTATATTCAATTCTAAGTGAAGATTTTAGCTTTAGTAGTTTAGAAAGTATGCGTAAACAAAATTTTATTTTTTTATTATTTGCCTACCTATTGTCTATAACGTTACTACTGTTGAAAATTTACGTGACTGATCTCTATGTGTTTATTTACTGTTATCTCGATGTATTTACTCACTCAATCAATCGATACTTCGTCTGGAATTGAATTTTTTAAAGCGTATGGAAAATATATTCAGCTTCCTCCAACCCCGATGGTCTGGGTAGCCATTTCGGCGCACCACTTGATAGGCCCATTTATTATCATTACTGATCACCAGCTAGATAGCCAGCGTTATGCCCAGCTTTTAAGAGACAAATTTATTCCGGAACTACAAAGAATGAGAATCTTGAAAAATTGCCAGTTTCAACAAGATGTAGCTCCGCCTCACTCAGAGCTTTCTCAACGAAACGTTTCCGAATCGATGGGTTGGCAAGTTTGATCCAGTTCCTCGGCCGGCCCGAAGTCCTGACAATGTTGAGTGAAAGCCCACGGACTCCTGACACCCAAGACAGACTATTCGGAATTTTTACTTGCTCTTTGAATAAAATTAGGATGACTGCAAGTATAGTCCTTCTACTACGACGAATGATCAATGAAGTTTTGCCTTTGCAATTGTTATTGTGACCATTGAAGTTAAGCCCTTACCTTTTATAATTCACAATATGATTCATCGTAAAGGTTTTTAGTTATAAATTATTAATAAACACTTTGAGAATGGGAAATTCTGAACGGTAGTAACTTTATGGACACCCGCTGTGTAGTCACAATCAATCCGCGAGAAAGTTTGTTTAATTCACTTATTCATTTTTGAAGTTATTGTCGTCAAACTTTTAAATGTGACATATCAGATGTTTTACGCAAACACCTACTAATTGGTATAGTGTGAATTTGATTATCCAATAATCAGCAGCATAGCAACAATATTTCTCAATTGCCTTATTTTGTTGTTGTTATTTCGCGTATTCTATATGTACTTTTCCAATAGCCTGCCGTAAGGACTCGCCGAGATTCCAAAGAGCGACCTGGTAGCGTTCGAAGCAGCGGTGAAAAGGAAAAAGGAGGGAAGCAACCACCAGCAGGAAAAGCTCCGGCAAAATCAAAAAAGGTTTCAAATTTTTTATATTTTAAACCATAAACAGTATAATATCTTGATTTCTTATTATGTCGATAATTCACTCTGAACTTGGATATCAGCTGCAAATATATACTTTTGACTGACAATCTATTTATTAAGATCTAATTGAAAAGTACACAATATGACGTTTTTAATGATCAATGAAATTAAGAGCATCCTGACAAGCATTGTGTAGTTCAATTGATAAATAATTAGTTAATTGTTTTTGTACTTCCATTATATACCGAGCGACGTACTCGAGTCTCTAACTATACTGGATTTGCTTTGTTTTAATATGGCACCAGGACAGAAAACGTTTTCTCCTTCTATTTGACAGTTAACGTAAAAATATTTCATATGATTATACTACTGAAATTTAACCTAGTATCTATATAAAAAGTTTCGGATAAAAATAAAAATAATCAACCTACCATATTTTCTCTTCTTGGCTGGTGCCATACATACGTCTTTCTGTATGGCTGAATATATTCACGAGTATGTGACTTATTTTGACTTGTAAATTTTTGGTCCCATATGAAAAGAAACTTTTGACTCACAGTACACAGGATATATCAGCAAACATAAATTTCCAAAAGAATGTTTTATTTATTTATCATGCATTAGCTAACAAGTAAACCTCACTGATATGTAGTGGGTGATCTAACTCTTCCACCGTTACTCAGTCTCTCTCTGTTGTACACAGGCAGCTATATGGCCTGCTATCTATCAGCTATACTTTAGATGTGAGCTTCATATCCAGCCCTGTGCATGTCAGTATACAGCCGAATTACATTCTTTTTGGGCAATATGGTTACTAGAATTCAGAGAACCATTAATTATATGTATGCTCTCATTCGTTCCAGCCCGATCCGAAAGAGAAAGAGGACAAAACAAAGGGAAAGAAAGAGGAAAAGGCCCCAACCAAAAAAGGTTTGTTGTCTCTCCACTTTTGTAGAATAAATATATTGTATATAGGTGTTGTTGTTTTAGAATAGAACAACTTTTTCAGAATAATTATTATTTTCTTCCAGACTCAAAAGGCTCGAAAGGTGTCAGAATTCTTTGATTTAATTTGCTTTGTGAACCTACTTATCATATTGGCCTAAATCGCTCAACATCAGACATGCACTCGTGAAAAAATAAAGCACTCGGTAACAAACAGTTGGAATTATGTGAAATATTCAAAGTTCAATAAAGCACGTCACTATATAGGCTGGATTTTCAAATTTCTGCTGTAATTTTAGTTCTATTTAAATCCACCATTTTCCAGTGGGATTCATACAAATAGGTTGGAATAAGTATACTAGAGTAGACACGGCCATTAAAAGATACAATATTTCGGTGTAATTTGATTGATTGCCCTTTCGGCCAATCAGATGTGACTATTTTCGGTTTTAAAAGTAGCAGTAGAATGTGGTAGGCATGGAGATTAGTGATTAATTTTCCAGTACAATGATAGAACACATTCTCGTTTCCTTTTATCTGTCGGTACGCAGTTTATAGCAGCTAGTGTTGCCATTTTGCAAAAAAATAACAGAAAATATATATTAGCCCTACTGCAATGTGTGCCTACCGAACACCCCCAAATCGAAATTAGATGTTTTGGTGCGCGTGTCTACTCTAGTTGGTGTATTCAAATCTCTTTGAATTCATATTGTCGAATTTATATCAGTTTTGAAGAAAACGTTTTTGTGTCTCATATGCTGTGCGTATAGGGGCATTATCGTTTTGAAATATTGTTTAGAGGTCCCAGGCAACGTTTAAAGGGAGTTCTATTCAAGGATAATCACGTATTCTTTTATATACTATACAGTAGAATCTTTCTACAATTCTGAATAACTCGACGTGTATTGGAAGCGCTGCTCACTATATTCGGATCACAGTGTACGGGCATCTTCTATGAGTCGTACAACATACTGCACTAACATTAGACTTTCTGCCATCTTCTCTCTTTCCAATTTATCGGTTTTCAGCAACCGATTTCTGACTGTTCGTGTGCTGCAAGAAAATGTTTAGTTTGTTTAATATTCGTAGGATATGTAGAAGAAGAATATTACGAGAATAGATATGAGAACAATTTGGTATTTCTCTCGCCAATGAATGCGAATTTGTCCACCGGGTGATTTATTTTTCCGCGAGTATATAATGCCTTTTGGGGTGATCAACAAGACTGGATGCTTCAGAATGTCCACATGCAATTTTAACATAATAGTTTCTATGGTATTTACTTGTAATATTTACTTAGACACAGAGAAATAATTCAGGAAACTCAGTTTTACAGAACATAAAAAATGGTGTGTTCTGCTCACAACCAAATTGCTACAATTCAAAAAATATGTTGAAAAGCATTTTGTTATATAATATACAATTGACTGAGTCCTAAATAGCAAGAAATTAATGTCCAAAGTAGAGAGAACATACTATATATCAAGGTGTTGTTTTGACTACTCTTGGTTTCATCTGTCAACAATTGAAATAAAACACGTGCAGTGAGCAGTATAAACGCAGTTAAATAAACATCTGTGGTATTAGTATATGGAACCTTAAGAATAATATCTTTTTATTTTAGTTTAGTTTATAAATTGTAACTGACTGGGTTTATCATATCTCATTTGAGGCGTTTCGTATCTGCTGAACCTGATGATGACCAGTTGTTAGTTGAAACGTGGTGCTATAATAAATTGTTCCCTTTAATTTTGCTGAATATCATCACATTATTCGGCCATTTTGTTTAATCGTAGTAATCTAATGAATGATTGCGTGATATTCATGCATTATAAAACGCTTTTGCTTACATATTTGGTTAATTTGCGGCATGAAGTCGCTGTGCGACACAGCGGGTGGATTACTTTAGTCATTTCATGTATTGGTTGATTCACATATACAGTATATATATTGGACTGTATATATTTTTTATCATCAGATTCTGTCATTTTTTGTCAGGGAAATCCATTAAGTTGGCCGGTCTAAATGTTCCTAGATTAGGTAGAGAAGCGGTCTAAAATTAGCTTTTTTGATTATATCTATTATCTATCGAAAGATTAATCTCTGTGTAATATAGTTATTTTATATTTTGAATTTCAAATTTAAAGTCCATTGATTAATTCTGTCTATATAAACAAACAATTTAGACAATATGGAATTGACAAACGAACAATTAAAGAGCAATGATATTTTCTACTTTCAAAAGTGGCTTACCACCCCAAGAAAGTTCACAACAGTAGCAAGATGCTTTCCCTGAACTTTCGCCTTGAAGATCAGCTGTTTACATGTGATTTATTGAATTTCGCCGTAGTCGCAGCAGCAAGATGAAGAACGTCTAGGACAACTTCAAATTTCAATAACTAAAAGAACTACAATATGTATATGACATAGACATTTGAAATCTTCCAACAGTTAATAGATATGAGGAACAAATATTTCTACATTCGTTTTCCTGTCTAGTCCACGAACCTATTGACCAGCCTATCTATACTTACACAAACTGTTGCTTGTCCGCAAAAAGTGTTTTCTATAGTTAATTACAGTATGCTAGCTGAGATTGAGTAAAGCATGTGAAAGTTTCTGCTTAAAGAGGCTATAGTTAGTTTGAGGTTATTTTATTTTGATCAAAAACAGAATCATTTTCAATACTTGAGAAACATGACTCTTTTATGCATGGACTGATTATATTGTGCATTTTAATTCACTAGAGGACTTTGCCCTCTAATTGCTCCTAAAAGCTCATTTTTAGATAATGTAAATACGAGTGTTGTTTGAAATATGGAAACACAGATATCAAGTCATTAAATAAACGTACTTTCTAGATGTTTGCGTATAACATTTAGTATTTTGTGATATTATTTTAATAGTATTAATTACAAATCAGTAGCAAGTTATGAACCGCATTTATTTTGTGGCTAAAGCTTCGCTAGCCGGTTGGGATATTTAAGCGAAAGTGAAACTAGCAGTTCATAAAAAGCATGACACCACAAGGCAACCACAGATTAAAACATTTGAGCAGAATTGAATTTTCGCCACTGGATAGCCGCGTAGTTAGTGAATGCACTAAGTTTTTTATGAACAAAGATAATTTAACAGCCAATTAGATAAATCCGGTGCTAATGCATTTTGTATCCTCCTAACGTAATCACTTCATTTTTGTACACGTCATTATGACATTAAAAACAACTTCATCTCAAATTTGCTTTCATTAATTAAAATATTTGCTGATATATTTTTTATTTTTTTAATAATTATTTATTTTTTCAATTTTGTTTTTATCAACTAAAGTTGCATTAAACTCTTTAAATTAACGTATAAATCAATATCTACAATATATTTCTTCATTTATCAATCATTAAAATACATGAAAATTAATTTAGTATTTTACTGCCTGCAAAAGTAACCACCTCAGTTTAATTTTACCGCCATTGATTGTCCAATCAAAACACTCGATTCAATAGCGGTAAATTTGAAGCGGTTACTAACTGCATTAGCTTCGAAAATCCTAACTTTTCCTTCTACTTTTGGCAATGTAGACGTTGTACATTTGCCAAAACATCTCATTTATTTATATGTTTTGAGGTTTTAAAGTCGGATTTTATATTGACTGTTAAAGAACCATTATTGATAAAGAAACACTGACGATTAAATCCTTCAGTGAATACTCAGCTATTCAGTGGATATTTAATATTCACTTGTTTTAATGTATGGTTTCTCTGTCGTGTTATATTTTTGGACTGGCACATTTTACTTGAAAGTTTCCCGAGAAATCATTATGTAAGAACAGAGAAAATAGTCTATATGGTTACCAGGACCGAAAATATTTTCTATGTATATTCTTTACACCCATGTTCTAACCATCCTCTGGTGTTCTGTATGTTTATGAACAGGATTCCTAGATGTCGGAGGTAAGATTTCCAGAGTTTCCTCTGTGAACAATTGTAATTGTGTTGGATCCCTCTACACAGCGTTGTTCCACTTTGCACATCCAACTTCACCACCGCTATGTGCACCCCGTATTCGCTGTTCCCTCTGAGCTGGAGTTTGAAATGCGACTGAGAAATAAATTTGAAATCGGAGATTTTTTACGAAAAATTAATTGTACATTGTAAAAAGCCATCTAACTTCCGGACTATTCTGAAATATTAACTCTTTCAGATCAGCGTCACGTGAGAAAATTCTCAGTCAGATGGCACTCAGCGGAAATATGTCGACTGTTTTATTGGTGTCTCATAGTGTGGTGTTCGAAAGTTTGTGGAATATTAATATTAAAGGAATCATACGAGTATAAAATATGATAGTAGATTTGATTCTACTCGTATGTACATACAGTACATAACCGATGCCCTTCCTACGGTGCGGTAATGGAACGAAAATGTAAAAAATCGAAGCAACGTGAACCACTAATTGAGATCATCATCAAAAGGTATGTGCTAAAATCGGCAATGAACAGAACGAAAATGACAGATAAATTAATAGCTGAGGTGAACACAAACCGTTTCTGCGCTGCACACAAAGAGTGGCCGGAAGCACGCGATAAATATACAGCTTCTGGTGCAGACAATATAATATATAAAGGTGTGGGGCTCTATAGCGACATCTTGGAAGTGATCACTGGCAGGCTTTGATTGATTGAAACTAGAACCAACAGACTTATGTCTAGCAATCTCACTGCCATGAATAGCGGTAGATCTAGGTCGACTATTATCAGCACTAAAGTACACCAACCATCGCGTTAAGTGTACGCGCAATCTGGAAGCCAGAGATCACTAATTGGAACGTCGAAAGTAATTGCTCCCACAATGGCAGGTAAATTTATTAACACATACCTGTCGATGACAATTTTGTTTTGATATATGAATTTGAAAATTAAAAATGCAAATTTTGTCGCTTTCCACAAATATATCGGATATTATTAAGGCGATTATAGAGGTCAAGGATTCACGTATTTAAACAACTAGACTGGCTGTTGTAAAGAATTTACTAGCACACAAACTGCGGCCAAAGTTAACTGCCTGAACTATAGTGTCGACTTGTCTCTTACGGCCAATTCATGCAAGTGTATAAATACCTCTCTGCCTAGTGATAACGTCCAAACGGTGTGGGCGAAATTATTATGAACTTTATTTGGTCGCCACGTGTGACTCCAGAAAATATTTACCGTATGTGTGTGATGTTGTAGTCGATAAAAAATACAATTTTTGCGCGCATATAGCTTTTTGTAGTGGAATTTAATCGGAAATGTAATACATATAACTCTATATTTCTATGAACGATTTTGTGTAGCATATAACCTAAATTTCCTATTGCATTTTAAGCTCCTGTACCGCCGGATGCTGGCAAACCGCAAGGTTCGAAAACAGCAAAGGGATCAAAAGGAAGTCGAGGTTCAAGAGCAGTCGCACCTTCTGAAACAGCGGATGTAAGGCAATGCTAATTAAACAAAGAAATTTCTGTTGTACAAATGTTTTTTCTCTACACATTGGTATATATATACTAAAGAATAGACACGGTGTCAGGTTTCCAATTACAGCAGAAGGATATATGCTTTTCTTACTATATGAGTTATGATAATTCTATTATTAGTTCTTCGAGTTCGTTTAATCCAGGTGCCATGCAGTCAGATCGTTTAATCCTAAACGCAGACACATTTTTAGTTCTTTGGTATTGAAACGGACCCCAAAAGCCAACTTATATGTAAGGACCTTCAAACACTGGCGGATAACAATGGATCGATTATTATCCCCGAAGGCCAGAGACTCTAACAACGCGTCATTTCCCCTTACACAGTACCAGGATGCCACCACTGGAAAACCATATCTGACCTCACATTGAAGGATCTAAGCAGAAAAAAGACCTGATTCGTATGGGCTAGAGCATTCTTTTAAAGAGCGCAAATTCGGATAGAACATAAAATCTGATGACATTTGCCCGCACTGTGAGGAAGGCCTTCCTGAAACAGCAAAGCAACTTCTTCTTCAGTGTGCAGACTGGACTATCAATCGATTTCAAGTTTGGAGTCCTTTCCCAACTGCTCAGGATATTTTCAGCGACTGTGTGCGTGTTATAAAGTTCCTCCGGAAGATCGTCCACCATAGCTGCGAGGATTGGTCAGTCTAGGCCCGAACGCCAGGAAAGCCTCCATGCAGCCGCCTTCTCGTGGCGGGCCATCTGCTACGGTAGGCAACGTGCTGCGTTACCTGGGACCTCCTACGGTTTCTCGCTTTTCTCTTTCTCTATCCTCCTTTTATTTTTTCTCATTCACTTTCTCTCTCTTCTCCTTCCATCTCCTTTCTCTCTCTTTTTAGTTTCTCTCCTTCCTCTCTTTTCCTCTATTTTCTTTCCATTTTCTCTAGCTTCTCTGTATGTGTTTTCTCTCGTTTTTCTCTGTACTTTTCTACTCCTCTTTTTTAGTCTTTCCTGTTATTCTCTATTTTTCTCTAGCTTTTCTTTCTCACTTTTTCATTCACCTCTCTAGTTCCTCTGGGAGGTGGGGGAGCTAGCGCGTCTCTTCGACCAGGAATTACAACATAACAACAACTTTAAGGAAAAGAAGAACAAGCGAAATATTATGCTTAGCTTGTGCCTTTCGCTGATCGGTTGATTTCATCTATTAAATTATCCTTACGGCGAGCCACTCAATGGTAAGAACTTTGTTGAATATTTCCACGGAAGCAGAAAATTGTGTAGAAAACGTCGACGGAATCCGAACATTTTTTCTTTGGCTGTTGTACAGCATGTTACCAATATATTGATTCTCAAAAGTATTTTTGCTTAGTGATTTTGAGCAGTAACTAGACGCCACAGAACGTTCATGCGAGATGATGTTATCAGCGCCGCGCCCCAATATACGAACTCTCAATGTCTAGACGTAGCGACATTTTAGGAGAAAATGGAAAACAACTGAAGTTACATCGGATAAACGTTTTTAACTCTTTTTTATGTTGGCAACAAAACTGTTATGACAACCTATTAAATAGAAATAAAAAAACAAACTGGAGCCAGTGTTAGCATAAAGAAAACATAAAACGCGCTTGTAACTACGAGGATGCTGCGCTTTGCCAGTGTGTGAAATTTGATAAAAATTATTTATAGTTACATTTTAGCTGTTGGATCATTTTTTGTGACATCGTATAGTTGCACAAATTCTCAATACACAGGAATATGTGTACTGAAACTGTTTTCTTGGAAGAAACTTTGATATTTTTAAAACTTTATTTCAGTCCACACCTGAGGCATTAGAAAACATGAATCCGCTGTTGGAACGTGTTGAATCCATCGAACCAGGAAAACTGCTTATCACTGGGAATTTTGTTCTCATATTTCTCAATCTTGCACGTAGGTTATCGCTGCATATTTTCTTCCTCGAAATTTTAACCTCTCTAACATAACGACTATAAGCATCTCGCGTAAACTTTAGGTAATGAAATAACCGAAAGAGGACTAGAAGAAATGAAGGTTGCTATGGGTTACCAGGTCAGCCACCTTGCACTGACGAAAGTAAATGGAACCGGGATGATGAAACTCAACCTTAAAGTGAGTTGTATTTTTACTTACTTTTTCCATTATAATTCAAACTATGCCTGTTATAATAATGCTAGGTAGCTTGATGTATATCTTGAACTATTAAATTTGTACAAAAATGGAACAAAATGATCGATATATCATTGATGAAATCATTTTCATAACAATTCGATTTTCAGGCGATCTCGAGGGTAGGCTGTTTGGTTAAGCTCTAAACATTTAAGTGATGCCTATAATTTCCACAACTGCTAACATATGAGCTTGTTATTAATAAAGAAAGTTTTTCTACTACTGTAGTATATCATTTCATAAAAATATAATTTAGTTTAATTCTCTCTCCATTCATGCCTGTACTATATACTCTTTAACGCTGATTGAGCACAGTGCTAAATTTTCTCCATAGGTTTAGGAGACGAGTTTGAGTAATTTAAAGCACATTAAGAAACGACGACAATTTTTCTAAGGATACATATTAGAAAGAAATATGTTTGTCTCATAGTTTTATAGTGATATTTGTTTGATGCCATGCTTATAGTCTTCACGATCACTCCACCTATAAATATTGCACTATATTCGTCGAAAGCAAAAATATTAAAATATAGGAAATAATTATCACCTTCCATAATTTTCAAAGAAAATTGATCTAAGAGGCAAAAATAAAACTATAGTACAAATGGCTACAGAAATAAATGGTGAATCCTTCATCACACAGGAATAATTATATAAGCTATTTAGAATTTCTTTTTGTCTTCTTACACAGGGAAACCACTTCACTGAGAACCACAATGTCTACAAGAAACTGATCAGCATCATGCAACCGAGAGATCCCCTTACCAAGTCAGCGGTGAAATCGCCCGATTCGGAATCTGTTCATAGTTAAGGAACCACTGAGAATATAGCAACACTTTCCTCTAAATCACTTCCTGTACAGAGCTTCAATTGATTCACTCATACTGGTTTTAAAATAGCGATTTGTAATACCACTTCTATGATAATAAAATCATATCATATACTCTACATATATGTTTTATAGTTTTTGCTTATATATGCAACTATTAGAATGGTTAAATACCATAATGGTTAATGATATTTTGGTAAACAGCTCTGCTTTAAACGCGTTCGCAGTATCATGAAAGTACTACGTACTGAATGACGAGAAGTCAGCAGTATATTAATACATGAGGATTGGAGAGCGCTGTTGCGACTTCGTAACACCTCCTATGATCAGCAATTCATACGAGTATACTGTATGTATGTTTTTAACTGCTAACAAGTAGATCAGTATATATTTTCTCGAAATGATCGCGTCATGTATTTTCTATCCCAATCTGATTTGAAAGACTGGGATGTTTGAATTCATGTCGTGTCTGATTGTTTTTGGTAGCTATAATGTATGCTCGTTTCGATACTCCTCCGAAACTACTAGACGCAGAATTGACTGAAAATGTGCACAAACACGCAGAACTGACGAGTTGAATAAATATGGCTACTTTTTATTACAAAATCTGACGTATTTAAGCAGATGTTTACGATTAATTACCCAGTAATATGAAGTAATGGAATAATCAATAAAATTCAGGACCGCTCTTATTTGAAATCGATGACTGATAAAGAAATTCCGCAACTG
Organism: Nematoplana nigrocapitula; assembly: GCA_032274565.1. Classification (NCBI taxonomy): domain Eukaryota; kingdom Metazoa; phylum Platyhelminthes; order Proseriata; family Nematoplanidae; genus Nematoplana; species Nematoplana nigrocapitula. The sequence continues at coordinate 5,256 of JAUYWV010088489.1, read as the reverse complement.
TTATCTTTCACATAATCTATTCCTCTTTCAGGACGAATATAAAATTGTATGGATATATACAATATTTAACAATGACTGCGCGCGCACAAATTTGAAATTTACTAAGACAATTGCAATAGAAAATGCCGTGTGCAAGTAAAAACTATATATTGAAACTAAATCGATATTCCCAATAAAATTCTTTGAATGACACAAATTCCGCAACTTCTATATCATTAAGACAATATACTTTATCTTTCTTTAGATATATATAATATGGTGGTAAAATGTTCGATATTGTATTTCCAAGTGCGCAATGTGTAGTTTTTTATGCGTATTTGGGTTAAAAGTCAACTGGAGTATCTATGTCGCTGTTGTTCACTCTATAAAGCGTATTTTAGTCAAATAGCTACAATACGACATGTACTGATACACAATACTAAAGTGCCATATACGCCGCGCAAGCCCATATTAAAATTTAGGATGAGATTATAATAGAAATTCCACATAAAATATGCGATATAAAAATATAGACTAATTTTTAAAAAATCTCCCATTAGGAAAATACGATCGATTAAAAATCGTTATTTATGGGACACGCGGTACATATACATTAATTTCTTTGGGCCTATACTTTAACGCTGATCTGTGTTCCTTCCTTTCCACACATTGGTTTAATTATTATACTCGATTGTGTTGATGTATCATAGTGGATGTTTTTGTTCAGGTCTGCGTGTCTAAACAGAAAGTGTCATAAAATACCATTATTGCGTCTTTCAAATGATTCCAATTAATTAGTACTGACCGGGCGAGTTGATGACTGGGATCAACATGTGCCACTGTCGCATATTATAAAAAGTCGTGTATTGTCTCCAGATCAAATTTACATTATAGTCGTGACACTTTTGCGGTTGTCTTCGCGAGTTTTATCTTGAAGGTCATCATAATCGGAGGATCGTTGTGGCCGCTACCTGTAAAAATTATTTTTCTACAAAGCTTCCCTTTGGTCTGTTTATATATACATTTGGAATCATGCACATCAAAACGAAATATATACACAGTTAGATATAAAAGTCATGGATTCTGCGTGTTATTTATATTTGAAAATGCCATGAAGGAAATAGCGCTCGCTCTCAAGTACAGTAAGTTATGGAAAGCACCACGCCACCACAGAACAGTGATGGTCGAGATTGAGATCTATTGGAGCCGCAACTGCCGTGTTCCAATTAGGACGCTAGGCGATGGATCGTATATCACAGCAGTCAGTCAACACGGGAAGGGAAACTCAGCCCAGTACACATGATAAAATTGAGGTCGAAAACTTGTGGAACTAAATATTGACTGAATCATTTCTTGAACAGAATGATAATAAAATTACCCTTCGTGTAACTGTAGTTCGCGTATTGGCAGTTTGAAAACGGTTATTACAGTATATATACAATATATACATATGTTTAACAAATTCGAGAGCAAGGAAAGAACCTATTAAACAGCATACCAGCTACAGTACATGTGATTCACTTTAAATCTGGCTTATCTTTAACTATTGCTCAATATGCTTTGCAAACCACTCATTTGTCAGGATGAGATTAGCTGAATGTGGCTTGATACTGGCCAGACTTGACCAGAAAAGGGTTTATTGTGTAAGTGGAACGCCTAAAATCAGTGAAATAAAATACGAGCAACTGTATATACAATATGTCTTTATTCAACAGGTTTCGGGGGCGACCTTCTTCAACAGAATATTCGCGAAACTAAGCCAAGATATGTAAGTAAAGTTCTAAAAGGAATCTATGCCAGTTGGTGTGAACAGTAAAATCGATGAAAAATTGATACAGTAAAAGCATTAAAATATATTGCAGTAAAACAAAGAACCGGACAAATGAAGTCTATTTAAAATAGGGTTAGCTGCTTTGATGTGTAATGAATGCCTCTTTTATTAGGAGTAAAAATGGTGAAAAGGAACTGTCTAAAATCTTGAAACTAGCGGTGTCCATAGTGCACCTGCAGTTATGCCTATGAAGAGCAATGGCTGCATTAGAATGTGAGTGCTTCTGGATGCGCTTAAAAATGTTTTTACTTACATATCTTGGCTTAGTTTCGCGAATATGCTCTTGAAGAAGGGTCGCCCCCGAAACCGGTTGCATAAAAACATACTGTATCAGTTGCTATTATTTTATTTCACAGGAAATGGTTTAGTTTCGTCTGTTGATTAGAGGCCATTTTTATGTTGGATTTAAAACTAATAACAATCAGATCGCACTTTATAATGGAACAGAATCAAATTAAAGAACGACTCAGCGCAACGCTGATCCAAGCGATTAAACCTGTTGAGACTATTAGAAATTCATTTGCCCTGAATAACAGTCAGCATCCTGCTTCATCTGCCTTTACGGTTACCTTAATTCTGGATATAGTTAATAGTTCAGTAGGATGATAGTCATATTCAGATCACCCGATGGTGCCCTTCCCCGTTTCTAATAATGCCTACTGCTAGCCACTTGATTCAGTGTTCCCTATGACGGTGATCTGTCGATGACATTTCCATACTACTTTTCCAAGGGGTCTTACTGTTCCTCTAAGAGTCCGCTAACAACAAATGTTTTTATTTTGATTTTATTTCCAACCAGCTCTTTACTTCACAGTTATTGTAGTACAGTATCTCTGAGATTTCTGTATCGCCGGTTGCCCCAGTATTACTTTAGATTTGAAAATAACGACAGCACAACAAATAGGTCTTCAGTTTATTGGTTATAAAAATACAAATCTTTATTGCCATTTTGATAGGATTAAAACATTTGCTTTCCAAGCACGTGGTTTACGAACGAATAGTATATTGGATATTTTACTAGTACGTGTATATACTTTATAAACATCATATACATTATAATCAGCCTCGTTAATGTTAAAATATTGAAAGCGAATTTGACACTACAGTACTACATCACATTTTCAAAAAGGAATCCAAATAGAAAACGACACCTTACATACATACTGTACATATTTACAAAGAAATGCAGCAGTGAAAGTGTACATGGACGAAACAGGAGAACGTATAGCCAAATCAAATATACAACGCATGCCTACACATCAATGCTTTTGATAAGATTCGCAACACTCTTTTTCACTCTTAGAGCTGTGAGTCGCCCAGTCGTCTTTTCACTCCAACATTCGCGAGCCATTTGACAAAGTGGACCTACCAGTGTGTTCTCACGGCAATCAGTGCGAAATTCCGGTCTCACATGAGCCACGCAAACGACACCACGGACCAGTTCGATGGGAGGATCGGAAACAAGGTGCTCCTGCCAAAGAATCACAAAAAGGTTGTCAAATAGCACAGTGTAAAAACACATTATGGATACGTTTTTGTTCTGTAACCGAATCGAGCGCTATTTCATTCTCTCGGTGAATGCGCGATTCGCAGTAGAGTTGAATTCATGCTTCAGCAAGATTGCACACTACAACTTCTCAATCGTGTAACCGCCAGTGCCTCTACGCACACGGTGTGCTTGGTACCACCCTGAGTGGTGGTGCGAATACACGAGGTTTCGGGACATCTTGGTTTGGCTTGGGCATATGTATGGCATTCTGCGAAAGTTTGGGCCGCTTGGTTAAATTGCGACCACCCTTCTGAGGATATTGCTTGGGTGAGGGCTGATGTCCACCTCTTTTTCATATTAATCACACAGGCTCATCTGGGTGATATTTAACGGTTTAGCATCCCTTCTGAGACACTTTGTACGCCCAAGTTAGATGTATCTACCTCTACCAGCACGGCCTCTCAGAAGAATCCGTATCGGTGGACTCGTATTTGAGGGAGCTCCGGCTCCCCTGACGAGAACCGTTGTACAACAACAACAAGAACTTCTTAAATTATCACCTACTCGCTGTCATTAGATTGCTAATATTGACTTCTATGCATTCGGACTGCAATTGTGAGACGAGGAGGTTCCACGAGGTATTCATCTTTTCGATCGTCTCTTTGAATCCTCCCAGAAAACAGTCCTTTTAAGGGCTACAGGTTTCAACAAGTCATTAGAAATTTAGCGTGTCTTTTACTGACATTAAAGTCGCACTAACTAATTTGCCCAATGTATTCATATTTTTACGGTTAGTAATTAAAACGACCCAGAAATTTTCTACAATGAAACATACCAAAAGGCACCTTGCAGGAGCTGCATCCATGATTTTCGGGTCTGAAACAATCTCGTTCGATTAAGTCTGCTTTTGAGTTGACGGTGAAGCTCAGAGCGTTGGAGCCAACCCTGAATGGCCAACTTTTCAATACTCTATTGTGCTACAGTTCTCAAACATTCTGCTTAATAATGCCTACCAGTTAGGTGAACCTAGTCGCCAATAATGAGTTTAATAACTAGTACTACACTCTGCTCATAGCTTAAACTTTTGTGGCGTCTCCAACCTGCCTCAACAATTAGGTACAACTATGTGTTAATCATAATCGCACTTCTTAAAAATCTACAAAATAAGATATTTTGCTCGTTTCGGTAGAAACGAATCATAAATTAGTAAACTCTAACAGTGAAAGAGAAATCCGGATGTAAAATGTGCAGTCTAAATCCGGCCCCAATGCATTACAAATTAGCCGGAGTATCTTACTTGATAAGGCAGTGCATAGCCGGGCACCTCTTCTAGGCTTTGCGAGGCTAGACAAGTCCTCTGGATCATTTCCCAGAGAACCAGGCCAAAGCTGTACATGTCAGCTAGCTGATATGCGGACACCACCAAGGGAGAGGCATAACCCGTGGCTTCGCTGAATCCAGATCGACCTGAACGGCAGTGGAAAATGTATCAGCTAAGTAGAGGTATCATTTATTATTATCTTTAGAACAACCAGGATTCACCAAATATCAAATCCACCGTAGTCTTTGCTAAACAATATTTTACTTTCTCCAGGTCCCAGTCAGGTGGACGAGGTATTGGCGCGATCTTTCAAGGGAAGGGGTGAACGCTGTTCTGATTTGCCAGACGTTCAGAGATGTTGTAATTCCCAGTGTAGTTGACGTGTCAGCGCTCCGACCTCACGGAGAAAAAGAGAAGAGGAAAGAGAAAGAGCGGAGCAAAGAGAAGGGAAAGAGAGGGGAAAAGAAAGAGGCAGAGAGAGAGAGAGAGGATAAAAGTGTGTGTGAGAGAAAGAGAGCGAGAGAGAAAAAGAGATTAGAGAGAAAGCGAGAGAGAAGAGGGAGAGAGAAAAAAGGCAGAGCGGCGAGAAGATAATGAAAAGAGAAAAAGAAAGTGAGAGAGGCAGGGAGAGAGAGA
>JAUYWV010088478.1:0-15302 GCA_032274565.1 Nematoplana nigrocapitula | reverse complement strand
AAATCTGTGGTTATCGCTTTGCTTATAACGCTAGTAAGAATCGTATCATGCTGGCCATGACCGAATATACATTCTGTGACTGTAAGTACTCATACGGCAACTTCTTTATAGGCCGGTGTTGTTTTTGCCCTGTGCGAGTTCGTGTCTGAGAGTTGAGAGACAGAGTTGTGTTTTTGTGCCGCAGTGTGAATAGGTGACCTCTTTGTTGCGTTTCGCCCTAGGTGGGTTGTTATAGCTATTAATAAAGATTTGTTTGTTTCGACCACACCTTTTATCTTTACTTAAGTCGGGCTAGCTACTTCATACTTCTCTCATTTGTTGACCCCTTCCTGCGGTCGGAAGCCGGCTAACAATACTATTAATTTGGATGATCTACATTTTAGAAGACGGTCTAGAGATCGATTGACCGATGTCAGCCCTAGTAAAATTAATCATCAAAAATTTTCAACGTTACAAAGAACCTGTACGTATACTGAATCTCACGACTGCATTACTTACGAACCCTAAGCATGTGAAGTAATCAGGTTTGTAAGAACATTGTTGGTAAAATCAAATTAGCAAAATATAACAAAAATAATAGTTTACTTACTTCTACTACTAACAGTAGAAAAATTATCAACCTGATTTTTTATTAAAACATTAAAATACGAGCAACCAACAGAAATTCGTCCATACCTGAGGTGCGGAACTTCGAATCCAGCCGGGAAATGAATCCTTGACATTAGCATAATTCGACTTGATACTGGCAAAAACAGGCAACTTTTTCAATCGAATCAGACGGGCGGCTTGTTCAGGCGAAAGACCGGGGTAACTAGCCAACGAATCCGAGGAGAGTTCCGCCTTGGTGAGTGGTTCCGAACCGTTGCGCAGCAGATAGTAGAACTCACCGTCATACCGGGGCATGTCGGGCTGACCCCGCAAGAAGATCCGGACCAGCTGCATGGCGAAAGTGATCTGATGTCTATTGAGCAACCCGCGTGACACTCGCTCGTAAGCCGTCTGATGAGGAAAAAGTGGCAGAGTGAAGCGTGCTATTGTATGTACATTGTATACACTTGTGGCCCTTTGAAAAAGCCGTATGAACACAAACCAGTAATATATGGAATCCGGGGACCCGGAGCTCCCGTAGGTACGAGGCCACCGCCACAGGATCATCCGTCAGCACCCACAGCCGCGGGGTCCAGCCCCAAAAGCACGCAGTAGCGGGCCTAGATGGGCAGGACACTCCTGCAGCCAGTGCTCCAGGATCTACTCATCCGCTCCACATTGGGGACAAAGTGGATTTGTCTCCGGATGAAACTAGACTAGATACGTCTCGAACAATCTACAATTCCCGCTTCTGGGATGCGCAATCAGCGTCTTAGTTTGTCTGGATAGGTCTGCCGGACTGGGCGCAGGCGACTATACTCGGCGAGTGCGCTTATGGACCGGAATGAGATTTTTGACTTGCCCCTTGATGAGGGCCCTAGACTCCCTGCAAGACTCCGGAACAGGGTCCTGTGAACCCATAATCGTTTCGCGGGTGACTCACAGCCTCCTTGGTTTCCCCTTTCTGGTATAGCTGCCAAGAGAAGGAGGATCTACAGTGAAGTCAGGTGGACACCAGAGCTGGATGAAAGGCTTAGGAAGTCTTATGAGAGGAAGGTCAGAAGACCGGAGAGCAATGTGAGGAAGGAACAAGTGACTTTGGCCCCATTAAGATATGGGCACTGTGTGGAAAACGTGGGTGACCAGCAAAGCATTAAACTGCTGGAGGAAGTGAGGTGCGAGAAGTGCGGAGAAGATTAGAAGAATGTTTGGTCGGTGTATATGCAGCGTTGACAGATGCGACGAGGGATACCGGGGCACTCATCCCTGCGGGGAAATGAGAGGGCTGGCGCCTTCTCTGCCACTGCCTCCCTAATCTCTTTTTCTGCCTCATCCTCCTTCATCCACCATTCTCTCCTTTCCTCCTGGCGGTTATCTCTTCGCAACAAACTTCTCGACAGCCAGATTCTAAAAACTACTCCTAGTGAGCTTCTCCTTCTCTGCAACGCGCACTCCACCCTCCTTGCCTCTTACCTCCAGCGGATCAATCTGTCCCACTCCCCTTCTTGCCCTTCCTGCAGAGAAGGCCAGCAGGATCTTCCTCACCTTCTTCTCTCTTGTCCCGCATCTTCGGGCCTCCGCTTTACCATATTTGGTGAGACGGTGAGCCTTCTTGACCTTTGGAGACGGAATTGGTTGTTGCTCGGATGGTGGGTCTTGGCGGCCTTACGTCGCGCCCCCATTCTCCGGAAGGGGTCGGGTAACCCAATCCCAACCCAACCCGATTGGGGTTTACTGGATTGATGGCATAGAGTCTCTTGCGACGAAGCACGGATAGCTTACCCGGAGTGGTGGGAAGGTACGGCTAGGTTTTTGCAAATGTAATTCCCGGGTCTATAGGGGACGCGTGAGCGCCCCAACCATTCAGAGGAAAGGGAGACAGAAGGGAGGTGAGAGAGAGGAAAGAGCGAGACGGATTTGTGAAGACCAATTCCCAATGTTGCGGGCATCCCCCGCAAGTTTTAGGAGTGATGGAGCTCGCCCAAATCCGATAGAAGGTGACAAACCTCGAGAGTGTTCGAGCAGCAATCGCGTGGCGGACGAGACCAACGATGTGAAGACCAGCAAACAGGACACCCTGAAACTTCTGCGCTGGATGGGCGTCTGCACCGACGATCTCGCCGTATCCACACCGAATATGTGCAGGCAAGGCGCGGCTCGTAGAAGAAGAGAGAGAAGAGATAGGGAAAGGGGAAATGGTGACCGTCGAGCACCTCCTATGTGAGTGCCCGGCCTGGACGCCCTACCGACTCCGCCTCTGGGGCCCGTCGCCCAGTCTATCCGAGGCCCTGGACGATGAATTCAAAGTTGGAAAATTCCTAAGGCAGATCGGGCGAAGTGACCCTCCGGTTGGGTAGCCCGCCTTTATCCGCGACGCGCGGGAACAGGGTGGGAAGAAGGGGAAGAAGAAGGAGAAATCTCCCAAGCCACGCGCACCACCAAGACAAATCAGAGTAAAAACTATAAACAGGGTGGGAAGAAGAAGAAGAAGAAATTGGAAAGAGAGAGAAATTGATTCTGGAGGAGGTCCCAGGGAACGCAGCACTTTGCCTTCCGGAAATGAACACCCCGCCACGAGAAGGCGGCTGCACGGGGGGAGATATACAGTAAGGTTGTAGCCAAGACCGACACACACATACACACAACAAGACACACTATTCGACACTAATTGACGCGATGTTTACATAAAAATAGTAAATGGAGGCGATAGAAGGTCATATAATATCGTTTAAAATTGATTAAATAGAATAATGTGTTCGAAACAATATAAACAACACCCTGGTGATAATAGTTTTAATTACTTTTGTTTTTTTGTTTTTTTTATTTATTTACTTTGCGGTTCATGTACACTTTTGATTCATTTGTTTTGCTTCAAACAAAGATGGCAACTCCAATGAGACGTCGTCCTCTTATATGAGATCGAAGGATGCTTCAATGCATGGCTGCTTGTTTGCTTTTATTGTGTTCTTATCAAATGTCAGCTGAGCCAATTTCGCATTCCTGAGATATCTATTTTTAACATGTAGCGTGCCTTGCCTACAGACAGATTTCTATTTACAAAGGAATGCGAGAACGCATCTACGGTAAAAGTTGACGGAAAACCTCTGATTCTTCGTCGGGTCTATTTCTTATTTGCTATTTTTTTCAGCGTAAATTTGAGAAACACAGATAATAAGCGTCCAGTCAGGCGGGCGCCTACTTGGAACAAATCCTGTGTGATAATATCCAATCGCTTGTCACAATCTTTAACGTTTTTCAGATGGGGATTCTGGTGGAGAACGGCATCGAAGATCTCCAAGATGAACTGGACCGAGTAGTTGTAGAGGAAGTGGACACAGTTCATCGAGTCCAGGGTGAAGAAGATGTTGCAGCAGGCCAACGCCAACGGGCGATACTGACTGGTCACCTTCTCCACTTCGCTGAGCACTGAGTCCATGTCCTTCATCTTCACCGCCACCTCGCCAGCTTCCTTCTTCAGTGTCTCCAATTGACTCAGAATCTTGTCATTCTCCAGGATATTCCCCTGCGGAGAAGAAGAGACAGGGAGAGAGAGGGGACAAAATGAGAATTTATCTGCATCGTCAGTGATGGTTATAGCAGGATAATTATTGTAGAACATCCGGATGGGAAATGGCGCGTTCTATATGACACATGTATATTGACTTTCTTGACAAAACAAACTACGTAATCATGTAGGGTGAATGCTGCAACCATCCTCATTAAATCAGGAGCTCATCGACGAATGGTAAAATAATTTCATCAGAAGTTACGAGCTCCTCGAAATACAATGTAATAGGAGCTCCTCGACAATCTGAGGGAATATTCTATGTAGAACAGTGTACGAGTATATAGCTTTTAAGTCGTGGCTGCTGAGTAATAAAAAAGGAATGGATATCTTCTATAGAAAGTTCGGTACAATAGGTTATGTCTTTTATAGAATTTCGGTAGCGATATAAAATGAGCCGTCGTCCATTCATTTCTTAAAGTGAGGAAGTGATATACGCTGTCCAAAACTATCTCCTCAAATTAACTTGAGTAGCTCATAACTTATAAGGACATGTTTTGCAATGCTCATGTCTTGAGGACCTTCTAAGTTAATGAGGATGAGTAAAGCCTTGTTTCCGCACAATACGCATCTAAGCATGAGAATTGATGTAGATAATTCCGCTATTCTTTTCACTCTCACAAGATATTTCAAAATACGCGCGGTTTTACCAAAAATAATATACAGTAATTTACTTCTTACAATAATAACAAGGACCCACCGGTAAGTCCAACAATGCGCCCTCGTCGTTTCCTTCCCTTCCTCACGACAGACAGATCCTCTTATAGAGATGCGAGGATGCTTCAATTGTTCATTCTTAATTTTAGGAATTCGGTCGTAAACTAAATATAAGTTTTGCCAAGGTGCCCTTTTTGAAAATAAACTTACACTAGATAAAACGATATCATTTTCCTCAAGGTGCTCTTTTTGTAGTAACGTGTGCCCTGAGTCCCCCCACTTTCAAAACCGTTCCTACGCCTATGCATACCTGAGCTTGCAATGTTATTCAGTTTAGCAAGTACTAGAACTAATTGATTGCTTTCTTGACTAATTTAACATTATTAATTGCCTAATTCAATAGCGAAGAGCAAGCTTTTGCAATATGGCGCTTTGGAAAGAATCGCTCAGGTCCAATTTAACAGTGTTAGACGCATAGGCGGTCGCTCCCCACCCCTAGAATGATGTAATAGTTGTTTAGATAGATGTAATTGCTGATTGTTATCTGTACCTTCAGTACTATCTCCGATGAACCTTCGCAAATATTGAAGATGCGTGAGCCCTTGTCTGTGATTATGTCACTGTTGCTTATACGAGGATCCCGTAGCCGCTTCACTTATACCACATATCTGCAGACACAGTGGCACCATCTCTCATACAAAGATATTTGATGACAATTGGAAGTGAGGAAGGAATGCCAAGGCAGGAAGTCATTGAATAGCGAGGAATAAAGGGGAAATGTGGATGTGGCATTGAATGTGCTTCCACGACCGGAGGGGAAATATCAATCGATTAAGGAGTTGATCATCATGGCGCATTAGAATATTTCAAAAAGAGACTTGTAAATCGCGGACGTCGAAGGGACACGTCAGCGCACTGATCACCCAGAGGAAAGAAATAAAGATAGAAAGGTGGACAAAAGAAAAAAAAGGAGCGAAAATAAAGAAAAATAGTACGGAAAGAGGAAATAGAGAAAATAGGGAGAAAGAAAAGGAGATAGAAAGCGAGGGAGAGAGAGAAAAGATGAAATTGAAGTGAGAGATCGGGGAAAGATGGAAGAGAAATTGTAGGAGGTCCCGGGGAACGCGGAACTTTGCTTGCAGGAGCAGGACACGCCGCCACGAGAAGGCGACTGCATGGGGCTTTATGTTCACTTCTGCGTGCCAAGAAATCCACAGTGAATATTATAGTATCAGCATTACTAATCTTTCGACAAACTTGAAATCAAAAAAAAAGTTAAAAGCATTGAAAGACGCAGTAACGTGTCTGCATCTCTAATAAGAAAATACTACTCAAATGCTCAGCAGTCAGTAGTACAGGAGGATTGGACAGCGTTGTTTCGATTTGATTAGACCTCATCAGGAATCCATACCATTTGCTTCTAACTGCAAAGCAGATCAGATCAGATCAGATATTTTCACAAAAGAATCGTAATGAGCACGACACCATTTGTAAAAGTTACAAATATTTCTCGTTGATTGCCAGGTAAGGTTTGCTAAACGCAACTGTGTGTCTGACATAACATCATGAACACAGAAGACAACGATGAACTATGTGATGGAGGTGGAAGATCGGGAGCAATGGAGAAGAACAGTGCGATCGATAATCAAAGTGCCCAACGGCCAAAGAATCGCGGCTACGAGAGTGAACTGACTGATCAACTAAATGATTTGGCTGTGATGCAATCTATTGATTGTTATCTACTGCATGCCATGGAAGTTCACCAAGATCTCAATCGTGGTCGACCAACTGCATTGCTTACACAGGAGATGTGAGCGCCATCCACTCTGTCCAAGAGGTGCGAACAATAGACAACCAATCACAACTAGCTAGTAGGATGAGGCAGGATGAAATTGGCTGGTTGTCATGTGCAGCCCACGCCACAGTTCAGCCGAATCTAGAGAAGTTATTTCAACAGAGAAGGACATTCTAATACCATATCAGCTCTCGCATACGCACGGTATTCAAAATCTCAAGCAAACATGAAATCGTATCTGGCAATCTTGTGGTCTGCGGTCAGGAAATGTTGTGAATACGACGGCGAAGACGAAGCAATTTCAACTGAAAGGTAAGTGTATTGTTCCATTTATTCGCAAGTTTATTGGAAAACTTTATTACCCCAAATTCATCAAACGCTAGAAAATATCTTAATCCACAACACTATATGTATAACAGGAATACGAAGTGGACTTTCGAAATTGGAATAGTCCTTTCACGTATTCAATATTCATTTGTTGTTACATCGAAGTATGCTAGTTAAGCAGATGCGATCCAACAAGCATAAACATATGTTGGTACGTAGAGGGCCCAATTGATAAATCTGTGACATCAGAGCGTTTATCAAATATTGAATCTTTCAGAAGGAAAATCAAGATACTAGCTAAAAGACCCAAAACTGATATTAATAAAAATTATCGTTCACCTATTAGCTATATTTATCATGTTGAACGATTTTAATTTCACACAAATTCAAATAGTATGTTAACTGATCTATCCACACTCTCATGGCAATCATACCACGTTCAATGTTTGCCTCACCAAATATCCGAAAGATAAATACTTCATATTGATATATCAAACCAAAGAAACTTTCAATTGTTTGCAATAAACACTGGAAAGCTTTTTACATTTATTGTAAAGCACTTTAGCAAACTCAAATCACTGCCTTGAGATACTGGGGAACTATTGTGTACACCCGGACTTTGCCCTCGTGGAAAACAATTGTTCTCGTGTTGATGCCATTTTCTTTGCATATTGCACTATTAGAACACTTTATATTTCCTTTATAGCTCCAATGCCAGGAGGCATACAATTGGCAGCAATATGTGGTCGAGAAATGAATCATTACCGCAACGAACAACCGTGACCTACCAACCTTCTGGTGCAATTGGTACAGATATCAACGATAAAGTGAGTTTTCGTTCTATTTGCTTAAATAGATGGTAGTGGTGGACGACATGGGCAATTTTTAACACACAAACCTCAGCTTGACTAGGTGTCACCAGAGAGGCGAAATGAAAATGCGAGAGATAGAAAAAGAAAGAGTGAAAGCGAACGTGGTAGGGTGGAAAAGATAAAGAGCGCGCTAGGGGGAGAGAGAAAGAGCGTAGGATATGGTGTGGAAGAGCGAGAGAGAGATATATAGCGTGGAAGAGTGAAAGAAAGATAATGCGTGCGAGAACGAGAGAGAGGCCAAGCTAGGAACAGAGAGATAGGTAGATAGATTGAAAGAGAGAGATGACAAGGGAGAACAAAAAAGACAGACCGCGCATAGGGAGAGAAAGCGTAGGAGAGCGGAAGAGATATTGTGTGAGAGAGATATATATGGTGTATGTGTGAGAGAGAGTGAAAGAAAAGCCGACCAAGGGGGAGAGAGAGAGAGACCGTGGAATTGAGCGACAGAGAGACCGAGCTAGGGAGAGCGAAAGAGAAAGAGGGAGAGAGAGCATGGAAGAGCGAGAGATAGAGAAGAGTAGGTCGCATGGAGCCACCATTGGACTGGACCGCCCAGACCCCGCTAACATCGGGAGGACGGCGTGGTGTGAAGAAGAAGAACGAAAGAGATACAGTGTGGGAGAGCGAAAGATGGGCAGAAGTAGTAAGACTTTGCCAACCCTAGCTCACCCCCCCCCCACCACGCCTATTTACATGGAGTATCTATATGTGTTAGCGCCGATGGAGAAATTATTCTGCTATCGAACGCTGAACAAGAAACACCTAACTCGCTACTACTGACAGAGAGAGCAAAAGAGTGAGGGAGACATAGAGGTGAAAGTTTTACGAGAGAGAATGAAACAAAAAAGGTAATGAAAGAAAAATCATCAAATTAAAAGTAAGTTAAAATGTAGCTTTTGTCGTATATGTTATTTTTAATCAAATTTAGATCCTATACCACAGGAATTTTTACATTATACGGGTTATATAAACACAGATCCACATTGTTTCAGAAAACCGAGAACAAAATTGAAAGGGTGCGATGCCAACCGCCGACCGCTAATAGGAAGAGCGGCTCTCTGTCGGAGGACAGCTATTTGTATAAATTTATACACACGATCAGAGGACCGGCACCCTTCCACCATGAGGTGAAGGCGAAGCAGGATGAACAATTGTGCGACTACAATGATAATACGATCTCGGTGGAAACTGCCAAGAAAGATCAAGGTGAGTGAGTTCTGCCATATCCAGTACAATATTCTCAAGCCGCCTCTAAATTTGTGTTTCCAATCTGTTTTTGTTCTTTAGCAACTCCACCACCAGCTCGAGAGCATGTCGAAACGGTGGATGATCAATTCGAATTTCAAAACAAAAGTTCCGAGAATCACGACGGTGCTAACAATATCTCCATGGAAACTGCCAAGAAAGATGAAGGTGAGTGTCTGCATCGTCGTCGGCGACGTATGTAGGTCCACGAGTAATTCTGTACACCATCTTCTAAGTTTGGCGGTCTTCTGTCACGTGTTTAGCTCCGATAAGGGTTACTTTTGCCCATGCTTTGACGCCATCCGTTCATTGTCTTCTTGACTTCAGTCTCCTCCTTGTTACCGATAAAGCGCCGAAAATAACGTTTCTGTCCATGTGTTCTGCTGTACTCCTACTAACATGTCCGCAATAATCCCACCTCCTTTCTATTACCATTCCGAGTAGTTTGCGTTCTGTATGGAGTTCTCTTAGTATAGATTCCTTGGTCCGTCGCTCCCGCCAGGAAGCTCCAAACATCCTTCTCTAAATCCACAAATCTGCAGCTTCTATTCTAGTTTGGTTCAGAACTGCCTTTAACGTCCACACTTCAGCCCAATAGATGTTTACCGTCATTCCGTATGCCTCCGTCGCTCCAGATGACTTCTTATTATAGTCATTGCAATTATCGCCTGCATATCTACTCCACAGTCAGGATACCAGCTCCTTGCACCGTGCTACCTGTTCTACTCGTTCTACATTTTTTGTATCTCTTGAATTGTCATGATCTTGATTTTCTTTGTATTAATCTATGTATTACAGAATATTTTCATGTCTTCTAAATTTGTGTTTACAATCTGTGTTCATTCTTCAGCATTTCCACGATCATTGTTAGAAATGGATGAGGATGAGGTGGACTATCTGTTCCAATTTCGACGCAGAAATGTAGACAATAGCGACATGTAAGTAGCATGTGCGGAAGAGTTGATCTGAATTTCTACCTGTATTTCGAACAGATGGATTACCTGAGTTTGTAATAATTTCAAATACTTCCATTGTACTCTTCAGGTCGGTCACAACGAAACCCACAGAGCAAATGCCTACTGCTGATGCGAAATCACATACAGCTCACAATTTTGCCGAAGATCTCAGCCAAAACACGCAGAAGGGATTTCCCAAGACGGATCAGAAATTAAGCCACACGAAGGTAAATGATGCTGTATATTGTAAGAAGCTCAGCTGTCGACTTTCAATACTACTTGGGTTCTTCTTTTTATATTATAGGAAAAGGAACTGTCCTTCCAGGAGAATTGCAAAAATCTGAAGAAGAAAAGTTCTGATATCGTTCAGAAAATGGAAACAAAACGACGAATTTTCATGGATCGTTTGGATCGGAGTTCGACCAAACTGGCTTCCTCTTTCATGGGCATCTTCGACGCTAATGGACGCAAGAAGAATACGCTGCAAAAGAAACTGGTAATTGCGCGTTTACGAATAATCCTTTTTCAAAGACTCATTTGAAGTTTGCCCATGATTCTTCCTCTTTTTCCTTTTCTCATCTTCGATTCGTCTATGTGTTACCTCTGCTAGTTTAACCAATTTGGGTTAGAGCGAGCGAGAGAGAGAGAGAGAGAACAGAGAGAGAGAACAGAGAGGGAGAGAACAGAGAGAGAGAACAGAGAGAGAGAACATAGAGAAAGAGAGAGAACAGAGAGAGAGAACAGAGAGAGAGAGAGAGAGAACAGAGAGAGAGAGAACAGAGAGAGAGAGAGAACAGAGAGAGAGAGAGAGAACAGAGAGAGAGAGAGAACAGAGAGAGAGAACACAGAGAGAGAACACAGAGAGAGAACACAGAGAGAGAACACAGAGAGAGAGAACACAGAGAGAGAACAGAGAGGGAGAGAACAGAGAGAGAGAGAACAGAGAGAGAGAACAGAGAGAGAGAACAGAGAGAGAGAACAGAGAGAGAGAACACAGAGAGAGAGAAAAGTATTCAGGAAATGTCAGGGTAAGCATCGTCAGGTATTTACGAACTCACCCCCCTAAACAGAATGCAGATTAAATTAGTGCTACTGTTCAAAAGCAGTTTGACCATACCTTATTAATTAGATAATTTGAACTATGACTGATCACCTACTTTCAACACAAGGAGAGACCAGTTTCGACCTTATTAGGGCTCGTCAGCTATACCAGCGATCTTATGATCACCGTGCAAGCACGTCAGTCGATCAGCACTAGCCCACATGCAAGAAATCAATTCATTTAGCCGCCTTTAAAGCACTATGTGGCTTTCATGGCACTTTGCAGTAGTGTGTTGCATAACACCACTTCTACACAACAAAGAGCAGAATAAACCAAATGAGAAAATAGAGCCTGGTTTGCGCAGTCTGAAATAATCAATAAAAGTTTGAGCCTGCATTATTGATTAGTTAAGGTTGCTTGTTCGAGGCTATGTTCGTATGACGATCCCTAATAAGGTCGAAACCAGTCTTGTGCTGTCCCTTCTTGTGTCGGAAGGAATATTGTGTAAGTTGCAATTAACAAAATGAGAGGAAGCTATTCACACACGAGCACCATATCACAGACATTCCGCACGCAAATCAAATGCATCTTCTGCTCTCCTCTACTTCAGGACTACTCCGCCCTACCAAAGGACGACTTGGTCGACTATTCCTTCGAGACGGACTCTCTGCTATCCGAAGATGACGACGTGCTGGCCAGCTTTGGCAGAGCTTCCCTTCCAGCAACTAAGAATAAGTGCAGTTCCAACACTGCCAATACGACTGACCAGGGTCGGGGTTCATCAACAACAAAGAAGTCACGATGGGGGCTGCGTTTCCCCAGGGTCAAACTGCTCTAAGAGACTACGAACAACCCACTGTCACTATGGCAACCCCCACTTGCCAATCACCTGGTCACAGCTTAAAATATGCTGCAAAGTGTGTAGAAAAACTAATTCAGACTGCCTACTGTGTTCACAATCGTGCAAAACTTTCCTGTGCCACATTAATGTATGGATTTGTGCAGAGACTATGGAACAGCTTATCTTTGTATTTACTGTACGTTTAAAATCTGGATCTGAGACACTATTCGTCTCTTCATATACGTCGTATTTTACACCCACCAACCGCATTGTATTGTAAAGTTGTCATTTGTGTTTCGGTGTTTTAAACCCGAAATGAAGGAAACATAGTGCAGTTGTCTAAATTTTTAAAATAAACACAATGTATGAAATCTTTGTCTTGCTTTTTGTTGAAAGTAATCTGGGCTCATATTAAAATGTCACAAAAAGAACAAGGACCGATAAGTCTAATGATGCATCCTCGTCGATTCATTTTGACTAACCTATAGACAGACCTTCTTAGAGAGGTGCGAGGATGATTCAATGCCTGTCTGCTTGCTCGAATTATGTCCATACCAATGTGGAAATAAAGTCTTTGAACATAAGCATGACGAACGAACATACATAGAGACATTGCTACTGGTAGATAGGCAACCCCTTTTACAGAAGCGAGGATGCTTCAATACATGCATACATGTTTTAATTATGTTCATACCAAGTTATACTTTTCTTTACATGAAGATCACAGTTTAGGTCTGATTGAAATGTGGGGTTTCAAGTGAATGCACCCGTCACAAAATTTTATTTTAAGTCCTGGTTGATTTGTTTATCTTTCACTGAATATGAAGCAATGTGTTTTCATTCATTTCAACGTTAATCTCTTTGATTAAACCAATCATTCAATAACGATTTGTAGATATCCATCTCCAAAGGTTGGGCTGGTCGGATTTTACTTTGGCCTTGCTGGGGGTACCCAATGGGTCCGTTTCCAGACTGAGAAAAGTGAGAAATAGAAAGGAGGAGAAGGCAAAAGAGAGAAAATAGGGAGAAATAAAAGGACATCTAGAAGAGAGAAAATAAAATAAAAGAGAAAGCAAGGGAGAGAGAAAGGCGAGAGAAGCGAGAGTGGGGAAAGATAGAGAGAAATAAAAGGACAGAGTTTGTTAACTCTAATTTGTCTTAGATATTTGTTTGCATAAGCGCATGGTTTTCTAGCTGTCTTAAAAGATTTGAGTTTGAATTATGCGTGCAGACTCTCCAAATATATAGTACGCTGATTTGGAGATTGTCCTTCATGAAAACTGCCTTGTGTATGAGATGCACAAACGAATTAATTTGTAGTAATGTAGCGTGAAATGCTATGCTCATCTCTTTTTGGTGTAACAGGAGGTCGTCTTGATCTGAGTTAACTTTTAAATTTTTCTTGATTTCCAATTTGTTTTAAGGTGTTGATAATAGAATTGCGCTCAACATAAAAGCGGCTAGCAAGTTGAGTCATGGTAAATCCTTCTTTTCGAAAAAACTCATCTAAGTATAATAATTCATTGTATATTATACATGAAGTAGCATAATTAACTTTTTAAAATAATAAAAAAGTATCTTTCATTAATTTATAGTAGATCATCTTGTTTATTGTACTATGTCTAAAATAAATAATTTGTAATAGTAATAAAATGGAAATTTAGAAAATTTCATATTTCCCGTTGATTGTGGGTTAAGTTTGCTTTCGCACCTAACTGTACATGCCTTAGCGAAGAGCGAGCTCTCACAATACGGGCGTTGCGTGTAGAATCGCACAGAGGTCAAATTTAACAATGACTTCATACCAAACATTTTCGGTTATCTGTAGACTAAGATGGCTATCGCACCTAATTGTACATGCCTTAGCGAAGAGCGAGCTCTCACAATACGGGCGTTGCGTGTAGAATCCCACAGAAGTCCGATTTCACAGTAAAAGATTTAGCTGTGACGCAATCTGTTGATTGTTATCTCAGGCGTGATCGCCCACCTGCATGGGTCAGCTCTGTCCACGCTGCTCAATATCAACAAACCAACCAATCAGATATAGACAGGATGAGTCAGGATTGATTAGCTGCTGCCCCATATACAGTATATAGAGAAGTCATTTCACCACAGAGGGACATTCTACCATATCAGCTCTCGCATACGCACGGTATTCAAAACCTCAAGCAAACATGAAATCGTGTCTGGCAATCTTGTGGTCTGCGGTCAGGAAATGTTGTGAATACGACGGCGAAGACGAAGCAATTTCAATAGAAAGGTAAGTGTATTGTTCCATTTATTCGTAAGTTTATTGGAAAACTTTATTACCCCAAATTCATCGTACGGAAGCAAATATATTAATCCGCATTACTGCGTGTCTAACAGGAATACGGAGTGCACTTTTGAAATTGCAACAGTTACTTTCACGTATTCAATATTCATTTCTTGCTATATCGATGTATGCTGGTTAAGCAGATGCGATCCAACAAGCACAAACATATGTCGGTACGTTGAGGGCCCAATTGATAAATCTGTGACATCAGAGAGTTTATCAGAATAAAAATTAAGATAATACCTAAAAGCACCCAAAACTGATATCAATAAAAATAATCGATTACCTATTATCTATATTTATCACGCTTCAGATCGATTTTTATCTCACACAAATTCAAATAGTCCGTCAATTGATCTATCCAGACCCTCGTGGCTATCATACCACGTTCAATGTTTGCCTCACTAAATATCCGAAAGATAAATACTTCATATTGGTATATCAAACCAAAGAAACTTTCAATTGTTTGCAATACACACTGAAAAACTATTGTGTACACCGCGACTTCGCCCTCGTGGGAAACACTTGTTATCGTGTCATAATGTTGATGCTATTTTCTTTGCATAATTCACTATTAGAACACTTTATATGTCCTTTATAGTTCCAATGCCAGTAGGCATACACTTGGCAGCAATATGTGGTCGAGAAATGTTTCATTACCGCAACGAACAACCGTGACCTACCAACCTTCTGGTGTAATGGCAAGAGATATCAACGATAAAGTGAGTTTTCGTTATATTTGCTTAACTAGATGGTAGTGGCGGATGACATGGGCCATTTTTAACACGCAAACCTCAGCTTGACTGCGTGTCACCAGAGAAGCGAAATGAAAATGCGAGAGAAGGTTGTAGAGTGAAATAAAGAGCGTGGCAGAGAGGGTAGGAGAGCACAAGAGATATGGCGTGGGAGAGCACAGGAGATAGGGTGTCGGAGAGCACAAGAGATATAGCGTGGGGCAGCACAGGAGATAGGGTGTCGGAGAGCACAAGAGATATGGTGCGAGGGAGCACAAGAGATATGGCATGGGACAGCACAGGAGATATGGTGCGGGAGAGCACAAGAGATATGGCATGGGAGATAGGGTGTGGGAGAGCACATGA
>JAUYWV010088467.1:0-15302 GCA_032274565.1 Nematoplana nigrocapitula | reverse complement strand
AGAGAGAGGGAAGAGAGTGGAGAGAGAGAAGAGAGAGAGGAGAGGGAAGAGAGAGAGAGGGAAGAGAGACAGGGAAGAGAGAGAGGGAAGAAAGAGAGAGAGGGAAGAAAGAGAGAGAGGGAAGAAAGAGAGAGAGGGACGAAAGAGAGAGAGAGGGAAGAAAGAGAGAGAGGGGGAAGAAAGAGAGAGAGAAGGAAGAGAGAGAGGGAAGAAAGAGAGAGAGGGAAGAAAGAGAAAGTGAAAGAGAGAGAGTACAGAAAGAGGAAGAGGAGTAAAGTAAAAAAGGAAAAGAAGGAAAAAGGGGAAAGACAGACGAAAGAGACAAACAGACAATGTGAAAGAGCAATAAGAGAGGAGCGAATGAAAGAATAAACGAAAGTTGAGGCAAAAAAGAAACCGATAAAAAGGAAATAACAACGGAAAAAGAAAAAAACGAAAAGAAAGTAAAGAGGACATAGACACAGACAAGAAGGAAAATAAGATGAACAGGATAGCTACAAAAATTTGTTATATCCTATATTTATGACTATTATGGGTTCTGATAACTTTTAGAAGTGTTACAGAGACGAAGAAGTAAACTAAATGAAATTGGTATATTTATTACTACAGAGAAGGTGTCCGGCTTTGCTCGGGGATATATAGGGCAATGAAATATCAATAAACAACCAAATTTTCAAGTAATTAATTTATCCTGATTTGGTAGGAAAAAGCAGAGAGGAGAATTATTTTGGGATATACTGTCTTAGGATCAAATCGAGGTCAACCCAACGGGGGCTAATGGCTTAAAAGCCACATAAATTAACCACTGTAGAGTGACCTCTTGAAACGTAACCCATTTTACTTATAATTTCCGAGGTATACTACTCTCACATTTATTAGTAGTAAAATAAAACCGTAGGATTTTTTTTTATTAATTATGCATTTTTAATGGGCCTATATTACTCCCAGTGAAACGTCGGTTCATTGGAGACCATTTGCAACCCTCTGCCATGTTCCGTTCTCGAGTTATAAGCGTACAGAGGGACATCGCGACAGATCACCACAAATACAGTTATAGATGTAATAACCTTATTTTTAGTCCGCAAACAATGCCTGAAACAATTTCCCAGCATTCTCTTCGGATTTAAAACTTTTTGAAGGCTTCCACTGTGTGTAATGACCACCTGATCACCGCCTGTTTTGTGACTGATTTCAAAGAGCCATCGTGGAACGTCTTCCAACCGTGCCAGCTCGGCAAGAGATGACTCTTCTGAAGAACCGACGATTACTCTGATATCACTTGGGAGGGTTGTGAGCAGTTTATGATGAAATACTGCAGATCTTCGTTGATATCTGCACCGGTATTCTCTGCTTCTCATCGAAACATCTTGAAATAGTTGGAAAGCCTCGAACCTGATTACTTCGAGGGTTTCGAACCATATCGGTGGATCCTCATTGCAAAATACTGGAACTTCACAGCACTTCATTCCTCTCTATCATTACGTTGAACAATTATAAGTAAACAGGAAGTCACAGACATGCATCACTATAGCTCAACTCTGACACCTAAACATTTTCTATGATAACATTTTGAAAAGATTGCAAGTGAATAGAAAAACCAATAGAAGAGATAAAACCACAGGCTACAGAATACACGATCAATCAACAGAATATCAGGCGGAAATTGGATGACAGTATGTTTCTCTTCGTCTGTCTTACTCTCGTTGTGATGACAGATCTTCCGCCTAAAGCCAATCTGGCCCTGGTATTTCCCCTCCATTTCAATCTGCTGAATGAGATCTCGCTCTTTCAACACCTCGATTTGCGTCAACAATGTCACTTCGTCCACTTGGAGAATTCTGAAGCAAAACAGAAAAGCGTTAGAACAAACGTGACATGCGAATTGCTTGATAAACTTTCCCCCTATATACAAAACAAAACACATTATTATGTAGGTATAAGTGGGCAGTGAATAACACACTAAGAGTCGCGAACTAGTTTAGTAAAATGTGCCACGAAATGTTTTCGCCATAAATGAGTAACTGTTTGACGAGGTCGACGGTGTAGAAAAAGATCCCCCATAAAACATTTAATAAACGCCAACTAGGCAATAGGCATCTACTATTTGAAGGATTTCCCTGCACGGGATATAAAATTACGCAAATGGCTGGTTTTTATATTAATAAACGTATGTTTAGACGTAAGTTTACGTCCGTTTCATTAAAACTATAAAAATACAAACAAATCGCACGCAATTTTACGGCAACAATTACAATATAAAGACGTAGTTTTACGGCAACAGTTACAGTATGTAGCGTAGTTTTACGGCAACAGTTACAGTATGTAGACGTAGTTTTACAGCAACAATTACAGTATGTAGACGTAGTTTTACGGCAACAGTTACAGTATGCAGACGTAGTTTTACGGCAACAATTAGAGTATATAGACGTAATATTACGGCACCAATTAACGTACATTTACAATATTTATTTGTAATGCCGAAACTGATATGATAAAAGTATTTAATGGGAAATGATTGGAAAATGTCTAACTAATAGGTGGTGACAAATATACTAAATATGAAATAATATGATGCCAAACGATTACATTCTATGTTTTGCTTGAACTGAAATAATTAATTTTTAAAGAGCAACATTTTTATATCAAATTCAGTCATTTCACACTGCTTGTTACTATAGCAAGTGCATTAAAAGTCTCTATAGGTTTTAATGACTGTAAACTTTTTATTATCGCTTTGCTTGAGTCAGACCAAGCAAATTCATCATTGTTCGTAAATACATACACAGTCAGCGTCTCCATTTCAATATGTTTCGACTGACAACAGACAGAGTAGCCAACACCCAGCCAATGTCGGTGGGGAGGAACTTTTACGTTTATGTGCTGGGGAAAAAGAAAAACTCCGATAGAAAGAAATATACTCTTTTCCCCGTAATATATTAAGCATTATTTAAACACGACGGACATCGCATAAGGAGAGTACAGTATATTCATCCATAAAACGTTAGCCTTCTTCGCTACAAAAACTCTCCCTCTTGTACAGACACAGAGGCCACAGAATCTCCGACACTTTCAAAGCGAAGGGCTAAGGTTTTGTCGATGGCGTGGTGGCCCTGGGTTTGCGTCTTCCAAAGTGACGGAGTCATTCTCCTTAAAAAAAGAACGGAGCGTCGCTGTTGATCAATTATGAAATGTGGAGGTTTTACGGCTATCCTACGAATACCTACAAATCAAATCTTCAGCCGAATACCCTCAGTTCACATGGCAGTGTGGATTAAGACAAATCGACGTCCCATCCATACGGGGTCGTTGTCAGACAGAAAAATGATGTGGAGAGGAGGCGGAGGCGGAGAAGGGAGGAGCAGAACACCAGGGGGGGGGAGCCAATCTTTTCCAGTACATCAGCCGATGGGAAAGCGGAATAGCGGTTGTGGAGAGTCTATCCATGCAATGATTAACAAATATTTGAGATGGGGAACAGCTCCCTTCACTCCTCGCCTCGCCGTCTCAACGCGCCTCAGAATGATCGGAGTGAGTAGACGCGGAGAGGGTCGTAGAAATTCGCATTCACTCACTGATAATTAGTCGCCTTCCCCCTTCATTTGTAATGTTTGCCAAGTCTGACCTTCTCTGGCAAAATGAGTATTATCATATAGTACACAGTCGGGAATTGTCTAATACTCACAATGCTTAGATAGCAGCACGCAGAGTTGATTCGCAAACCATGAAAAAGGTACAAGACTCAATATATAGCAGACCTGGTTGGCTTCACAAATTTTCAATATAGTATTACAGTATATGCGACGAAAGACGCATAGTGTCATAAACAATCGAGCGTTGAGACAAATGACCAAACTGTGGCGAAATAGGACTCTAGATAGAACAATAGGTTTCAAACAAAATTTCATATTTCATCCATCAGGAAAGGCAGAGCAGATACACGACCATGTTCAGCAGCGTGATGGATAAGATTGCATGACCAGGCTGCTACATGAATCTATGGCCATTCTGTGTCCTTAGAAGAGCATGGTGTTGTTGATGTTCAGTCAATCCGGAGGTCGAATATCTGTGACCCGCCATTCATCGCGTGCTTGGGCTCGATCGATAATATTGCGAAGAGAATCATTCATCATCCTCTTGATGTTGTCAATCCATTGAGTTCGGGGTCTACCACGACTTCGTCTCCCATTCACTAGTCCGGTCATAATGAGTTTTTCGAGGCTATCGGCGCCCCTGCGCGCGATGTGACCAAAGTAAGTGAGTTGAGCCCGGTGTACTCTGTCCAGCAATCTTCTCTTGACACCAATCTCACTGAGAATACTTTCGTTTGTTCGCTGTTCTCTTCTCGAAATTCGTAGCACCTTACACCACGCCCACATTTTAAACACAGCTATTCGTTGGCTTTTGCGAGTTTTAATTGACCAAGACTCGGCACCGTAGATAAAGATGGAGAAAACTAACGCCAGACCAATCTTAGTACGTTCGGTGATACCGTGATCTTTCCACATCTTGTCCAGCAATTCGGCGATCAATTTCTCTTCCGCAATCCCCGTTTGATCGAATGTAGGAACCTAGAAAATTGAACTCTTCTATTCTTTCCACTGGTTGCTCGTGGACAGTGAGTGCCTCATCATTTTCGTTTTGTCGACATTATGTGATATATACAATACGTAGCTTCAAAGAATGAAATTACTAAAATTTTGAAAAATCGTATTTCATACCTAAAGATCGTAACAGTAACTTGATAGCAAAGTCACGGACTTCAATTGTGACACAAATCTGACTTTAAAACAATTATTAGATCCAATAGCGATGTTCGTGGAACCTGTTTACACAACAACACGAAAGAATGACGTGTTCTTCATGACAATAAGAATCACATGTTGATCCCAGCCATCACCTCGCCCGGTCAGTACTTGGAATTGTGCTATTTTATGACACATTTTGCCCAGACACACAGTCCAACAGAAACAGTCACTATTATAGATCAACCCAATCGAGATCGTTTAATTATAGGCCCAAAACATTAATGTACATCAGATGTGCCGCGTATCCCATAAATTATTATTTTTCATATCGATCACATCCTATCTATAATTAGATAAACGTCTGTGTGTATCTATGTATGTCTGACCGGTATTTTTTTTTCAAACTCTCTTGACGGATTTGCAAGCTTGATGACTCAAAAAATGCTAAGCCAATGGGTAACATGGGAAAATAGCCACGAGATGAAAAATTTCTAATTGAGAGGCCCACAGCAGAAAATACCCCCAAAAACATTTTTTGCTGCGATGCTAAATCAATATTCTTCAGAAATTTGAATTCTCCAGTAGCCTGATTGATTCAAAGCTAAATCAATAAATTTGAATTCTGCAGATACTGCGATTACTAACGCTATACGAGTAATCCTACTTGTATATATAAGATACATTTTCAAGGATCCAAAAGCAGACAGTGCTGATCGGGTTAACACCTACATAAAATACTTTAAGCTATTGTAGTTAGTTTCAGGTATTCTATCAAAAATGTTTTCACTGCAAAATCACTATTTAGTTTTTTGAACCAGTGTAACACTTTGTTAATGAGAAAACAGTTCAGTTAAGAAAATATTTTTGTTTAGAATGAATAGTATACGCGAATATCTGAGAAAATAAGGCTAGAAATCATTTCTTACCATATTCTCGATTTCCGACTTCATCTTCTTTATCCGCCTCAGAGTTATTACCTCGAATGGAGCTGCCAGGTCCAAACCGGGACCTAAATGAGATTTAAAGCCATTTTCAAATTCTACGAATGATAGTGAGAAATTATGTTCAATCAGAATTTTACAGACATCAAAAGGATAGAAACTACAAGTAAAATAAACAAATAATGTAGAGACATTGTTGCTGAACGATATACAAACTGTTGACACTTAAACAACATACTTTCAGACGCAATTTCAAAACAAATTGACAAAAACACAGGAATTATAGTTGCACGATAGGATCAGTTTTTTGGTTATCCTTTAGGAAATCTACTTCAAATATGCAAATTAAAAATGTACAACTAAACCAACAACGTAGATAATCAGAAAATCACTCATAATTTGTACTAAATTTTGAAAGATTCGCTCCGTGAAGAACTTATGAACTGTGGTAAAATTTCTAGCACTGCTTTATAACATGAGCACTCACAACGAGGATTATAAAGTGTAAACATTTTGATACAGAAAAGTACAAGCATTCTCAAATGGTTAAAACATGAATTTAAAAGCTTTGAAATGAATATGGATAAAAATTATTTTATAAAAAAAACACCATTAATATTTTAAAGATCTTGCAAAATAAAAAATGTTATCTCGACTTCTTCGCTCAAGTTAATTCAGTCAAAAAGATAATTAAAAATAGAATTTTACTAATTACTACATTATGGAACCATGTTTAATTAGACAAATGTAAGACCATAACTGAATATATTTATAATAGATTTATATAGACAAACTTTCTGAACTGACAACTCCCTCCAGTGGCGCAACCAGTGGGGGGAGGGGTCGGACCCCTCCCTCACAGATTTTGGCGCCCATTTTACTATACTGGCGCCTATTTTTATCATAAAGCTATACTATATAAAACATAACAACTTCACTCACGGCGCCTATTTCGATAATAAAGTTACACTAGATAAAACGATGTAATTTTACTAATGGCGCCTACTTCGATAATAAAGTGATACTAGATAAAACGAGGTAATTTTACTCAGAGCGCCTATTTTGATAATAAAGTGATACTAGGTAAAACAAGACAATTTCACTCAGAGCGCCTATTTCCATAATAAGTTATACTGGATAAAACGAGACATTTTTACTCATGGCGCCTTTTTCGATAAAAAAGTTGTTTGATAAAACGAGGCTTGTTCAGTCATGGCTCCCCTTTCGATAATAAAGTTATACTGGATAAAACGAGGGAATTTCACTCATGGCGCCACTTTCCATAATACGATGTGTCAAAAACGTTCCAGGGCTGGGGTCACCAAAAAGTATACAAATTACACGTTTCCCCTTCGAAGTAATCGCCCACGAGTCTAACGTACTTTTTCCTCCTGCTCCGCCACGCCTATATGCATTTCTGTAAGGATTCTCCCGGAATTCTACGCGGCTCCGTCTTCACGGCCCTCTTGATGGCTTCCCCATCTGGAAAATGGTTCCTCTTGAGTTTGGGGGAAAGGAAACAAATCACGCAGAGTGGCACAAGAGGTTGAATGAGGGACGCGAAGACGTGGAAGGCGACTCCAGGAGCGAAAGGCCTTGAACGAGCATGTGAGGCAGTTTGTGCGTGGCGATCATTGTCTGACTGTTCAAATGCGGCGCACGCAGGTGAGTCAGGATATCCTCGAGCTCAAGGGGGTCATTAAGGAGACCCATTTTTCAGACGTAGAAGCTATCAAGAAGGCCGTGACGACGGAGCTGCGGAGAATCCCGGGAGAGATTCTTTCAGAAATCCATGGAGGCGTGGCGTAGCAGGATGGAAAAGTGTGTTAGATTCGAGGTTATTACTTTGAAGGGGAAACTTACAGTTTGTATAAATATTTTAAAATATTTTTGTGCCCCAGTCCTCGAACTTTTCTAACACACCTCGTAAACTTATTGTACTGAATAAAACGAAGCAATTTCAGTCAGGGCGCTCTTTTGGTTTGTTAGTTGGTTTATTCCCAGGACCGAAGGCAATCCGCTGTCATGTAGCGGACCAGCATTCCATCTGTGGTCCCTTACAGGTCGTCTCAGATGAGAGTAATGAATTCCAAGCCGTTGCGTGGACGGCTTTGTAGGTGCACCCTTACACCCATGCCCCTGTGCCCGTTCGTGTCCCCTCAACTGGAGTGAGTATCTTCATTGCCGTACAAGTACAAGGGACCCCAGCCCGCCCGGCGTGGAGGTGAACAGACGACTTTAGGGATCAGTCCAGCCAACTTTGACCTTCCCTCCAAAAGGAGACAGGTCGCCATCACCGTTTTAATGAATGTTTACAGAAGTTGCCTGCCCACCCGAGTGACCTCTCCCATTTACACAGGCCAGGGCGCTCTTTTCGATAATAAAGTTGTACTGATGGGGACCAGTATAGTAAAAGGGCGCCATTATCTCGGCTTAGTCCACTTGGACCGCCCCCTTGTTGCGCTCTGTTCTATTGGAATTATTTATTTGCGAAATATTCAAAAGAAAATATACTATGATACTAGCCATAAACACTTTAGTTATTCTCGTGTTTTGATCATATACAGTACACTTCTAATCTAACTTCTCTTCTGTTACTGCTGTCTATATCAAGGTAAGGGATATCGTCGTTGTGTAGATGTACAAACTCTTTCAGTTTTACCTTCCACCCATCTCTCGTCAAGGCTGTAAATATGAAAAAAGCTCAAACAGTAGCAAGTTGCACCTTTACGAACCGAATTTTCATTTCACTGACTATATGGTATATGGTCAAGAAAAAGTATGGTGGTTACAGTTCGTTTGTAGTACGCCTCTGGAGCTTCTGCGGCCATGTCGCGACAAATCTGCCGACCACACCGACTAGGAAAATTAGATGAAGGTGCATTGACTGACTCAGTCATTTGCTTTGGATTCGCAAACCAGCTTTCTGCAACCGTGTCCACGCGTGTGTTTTCGTGACATCATTGGCTTCATTCATAGCAATGTTGACATTTTGATTCTGCAATGATGTTATCAGATTGCTCGTGTAGAGAAGGAGACGTTGACAGGTCATAAACGAGTATAAAAAGCCAAACAAATGCTTCTAGTAGTAGCAAAATAGGAGAAAGAGAAAAGAAGCATAAATAGTAAAAAAGCACAGAGGGTTCAAGAAAGGAAAAACAAAGAAGGCGCATAAATAGGAAGAAGACGTACGGGGTGTATATTTTTAAAGGCTCAAATTTTTTAGGTGTTAATGTCCTCTCTACCTCCCCCCCCCCGCGTCCGCGCCTTTTCATGAGGTAAATGCGCCTTTTTGACGTGGACCCCCCCCCTCGAGAATTTTCTGGTTACGGCACTGCTCTCAAACTAAAACTAAACAGCAAAAAATGGATCTCTTTTTAATATTACTACCTTTCCATGAGTAATTTGCCTGATAATTTTTACGAGTATTTAACATGAGACAGTATATATACCTTAGTAACAAAAGCTATTTAAAACCCGTTTACAAAAAAAGATCACCGATTTTCCCTCATATTCTCTGCCCTAAATGTATGGCTGGTTTTGTACTGTGTTTGTTCGAAATTTGCTTTTATTCTACGAATTTACAAATTATTTCGTTTTAGAATTGCACTTAAAATTAAGAAACGTTCAATAGTCGAAATAATAAGCAGGTTAACAATTTGCGAATTTATAGCATTTAATCAAATAAACATTTTTCTGAACCATTACAAACTCAAAATTGGAATAATCAATGTCAACTTTGTAATAGGCAATGAATGTCTATTTCGGATAATCAAAATCAAATTCGGGGCGTATTTACAGGAAACAAAATAAAGTTTGTATAACACAAAAGAAATGTCTGATTCAAGTGATCAACAAATAATTAGAATGACATATCTTGGAAATTTAAGGCGCCTGGAACGAATATCTGCAGCTCATTATGATATTTCAAATGTGTTGAAGACGATTTTCGTAAGCAAAAGATAAATAGTAAGACCAAAAGTAAACTGGCGCTTATTTATTCGAGACTCGCATTTAGGCATACTACCTTGGTGTTGACATGCAAGAATAACTGGAGATCTGCCTTGACCGCTGCTTTCGAACAACATCATGCTTGCAACGAAAAAGTGAAACTGACTTCACAGTAAGTCATTTTAAAGCAACATTTAAAAAAGAAAATTAAGATGATGCGAATGCTTGAAACAACTAAGAAGGAAAGTGAAGGACGTGGACATCTATTGAACTTGACAAAGACGCAGATCATGGTTATATAGACAGAAACGGAACAGACAGAAGATATTTCGTACTGGATAATGACAAAATCGAAAAAAAGTGGAGGTTATTCATGTTTCTGGGATCTCTAATCTCATCGAAGGAGGGTGGCAGTTCGTTGGAAATTAAGAGGAGAATAGGCTAGGCATGGGGCGTTCGTTAAGTTGTTAAAAAATTGGCTATCATCTGGAGAAGTAAATGTATCAGCATAAACTTAAAAGTTAGACTAATTCACGTAACAGCATTATTGATTACCACTTATGGTTGTGAGCGTTGGGCTATGAGTGCCAAAAAAGAAGGAAGGTGAATGCTTTTGAATTTTGTGCATACAGGCGGATTCTGAGAACATGCTGGACAGAAAGAAGAACAAACCAGTGGATTATAGAAAAAGTTGTAGTCAAGAAAAGAGTGTTTTTTCCCAAATTGCACACAGAAAGTTGACCTTTTTCTGATACGCCGTTAGAAGAAATGATCTTGAAAAAGAAATTATGCAAGGAATGGTCGAGGGAAGCAGACGACGAGGTAAACCAGCCCTGACGAATTATAAAATTAATACAACGAATGTCCATAGAATGACCATGAGTCCAAACATGTTTAGATAAAGCATTGTTGAAATTATGCTTTTCGACTGCTCTTTTATGTTTCTTTACGACAGCTCAGATTTCTTCCTGTTTCACCAATATAGAATTTGTCACCATTTTTACAATTTGTACGGTAAACATCTGTTGAAGAAAATTGCCGGCGACGCATTAAAAACCAAGATCGATTTTAATTTATTGGAAAAATTAAAAACACGGTCGGAATTACAAAAACGAGTAAACCTTTTAAAAGAGGGGTTGTCATGGTTCTTAGTTTGAGTTGAGCATGGAACTTTATGGGGCCAATCGCAAATACAATGTAAGCACATTTAATGATTGATATTGTAAGAGCTTCCTTACACCTCTCTTTTTTCACAATTATCTAGTTCAGGCTCATACCGAACTCTTTTCGAAGTAAACGCCATTCCGTTCAAGTGTGACCGTACACACTCACTACTTCGTTTTTCCTTTAGCGTTAGCCGGTATAGTTGCTTTCAATAGACTTCACCATGAATTCTTTGTGCTCACTACCAACTTTATGATGTCGACGACCACACCACGATTGCACTATTTTTGTCGACTTAATCCAGTCATAAGCAGTAGACGTTTTGACTTTCAATTGTCTTGCAAATTTCTCTCCAATCGCCTCCATTTTTAAACACAGATTATACTTGTTTTTCTTTTTTTGCAAATTGTCCTAATTTTTATATAAGAGCGAGGCATGATTAGCGCGCCACATAACTGTGTATACATATATTTTAAATAATATTAATAAGTAGCATAACTATCAATATCGGAATAAATTCGAATTAGACATTGATTATTCGAATTTGACATTGATTATTCGAAATAGACATTGACTATTACGAATCTGACATTGATTATTACAAATTTAACATTGCCTATTAAGAATTTCACATTGGTAGTTTGGTACCAAAGCAAGTAAGATTGTTTTTTAACAAAAATTTAAAATAATGATAATCACTTGTTTGGAATTTTTATACGGTAATTTACTCATTTGTGCTTATCATAGTTCTACAAAAATATGTGAGAATATATGCTCTTTGAAAATATAAATTGGATTATAGAATTTCAGGAATTGTAACAATAAAAATAATGGAACCGTTATCAACTTATATTTTACAACTATCACGTATCTATATTGATGATTAGTATCGTTAGGGTAGTGTACAAGGACGCCATTGGCGTAATAAAAATAATTGTTTCGATAAAATAGGTTTGAATGTCTGTATTTGAAAAATTAAAAAATGAAATTTCTGGCGTCACATTCGTTACTTTAAGAGTATAGTTTGCTAATTTTTCACCAGTGAGTATACTTGATGTCGCAATTTTGTGTAATCTCTCTTAATAATAAATTAATACTACATACTTGGAAGTGTTTTTAATGGCTTCAACCATTTATCTAGCTAGACCACTCACACCAAATTACAATCACGTCCGTTACCATAAATAATAGACAGTTATTTTATACAGTACACTAAATTTCTATGGCGAAATAATTTGAAAAAGGTCTAAAAATCTCTATTGATTTATAAATTCAAATTCAATTTCAATAATACACACGTGTTATTATTTTCTATCAGTTAGTTGAACTTCCTGTTTCTACAATTTCATGTCTACAAAAACTCCAGCTGAGAAGCAAACAATTATCGATAAAAGCTGAAATTAAGAGTAAATTACGACAAAATTAAAGAAAAATAAAACAGAAAAGTCACCTCAGTTCGGATAGAACGCCACATATACAGAATCTCGTAAGCACCAGGCAAGCAAAACGACGCAAGCTTTTATCAGAAATTTACGCACAAAAACTATCCCTATCAAAGAAAGAAGCATTCTCGAGTCAGTCTTCCCTCCAGCGTTCAATAGAGAGGTGAAACGTGCACTTCCACGGACTCCACTTAAACAAGCTGCAGTGGTATCCCGAACAATTTGTTTGGAAAGGTAACTTTTGGAAAGATTTCGACAGTGAAGAGGAAGTCTAAGTTTATTACCAATCAAATCGAGAAGCGTGCTATTGACTTTTATTGTCGAGTGACAACGTTAGTAGGCAGGCTCCTGGTAAAATAGACAGTCAATTGTTTCGAAATGCTCATAAAAAGGAAGAAATAATACAAATCCACCATATGTCCATGCTGATCCGGGAAGCTTATGCTGTATACAAAGAAAAGAACTCTGATGTTGACTTGACCTTACCTCTTTCCGAAAACTAATACACCAGCCTATCAAATTCTCAAGTGAAATTCGACAGAATGTCTGCGTATGCACGTATCACGAATTCAAGAACTTGCAACCATACTCAATACCATTACTCTATGCCGGTTGCAACCATCTGAAAAGATGCGACAAAGACTTTTCGCAAAATGATTGATTCTATAGTGTGTTATCGTGACGACAAACAATGCTATAATCATATATGTGTTCTGAATGATCTGGGACAGACTTTCCAGTAGAAGTTACGGACTCATTGGCTCGCATTCAACATGAAGAGTGGGTTCAACAGGTCGCATGGAGAAGATAGTAAGGTGGACCACTCCCAAAGAAATATTTTAAATGAGCATTGCCAAGCTTTAAGCATTCAATTGACACTGCTTCATCAGTAAACGTTGATGACAGCGAGAATTTCACAACTTCATACTAAGACGAAATTCAGTTTGCCCACGAGAACCCAAAGCAAATAGCAATCTTCACTGCGGTTTTTTGGGCGGATAGAACTGTTACTTCATTCGCCATCGTCAGATACGGCATTTCACACAAAAGACAAGCTGTCTATGCTGTCATGAAGTATATTATCAGAATAATAATAACCAATGCTGATGCTGCTCGTACGTTGTACATTTTTAGCGATGGATGTGCTGCCTAGTTCAAACAGAAATTCAAATTCAGTCATATTGAAAAACTCAACAAAATCTAAGTAATCAAAATCATCTGGCACTTTTTGTCTCTTTCTATGGCAAATGTGCCGTCGATGGCATGGGGGGATCTCTGAAGTGCATTGCTGCGGAACAATCACGCCTTTGTCATTTAATCAACAACACAATCACCGTTATCAATTCGCTAAAAGCAAGAACAAAATCCAATCTGCTTTCGACGCCTGCTGACCTGATGCATGCTCATCAATCTTGAAAACTGTCAAAGGCACTTAGAGCTTCATTGCATATGGGCCGGTACTGAAAAAGGTGTGCACTTCAAAGCACAGATCAGGAGTGGCCAATACATGCTTTTAAGGGCCTATCGAAACCCAACCTTCTCAAATTTGCCGAATACTCCACAAACAGACGAGCACTAGCTCCTGCGTAGTTCTTCAATACGAACGCGAAACAGGGCATTTTTGGCGTGAGTGACTGCTCAATGTCGGTCCTCACAGATCACCCTGGTGGCGCGGTCCTGCTGGCTAGGAAAATATAAACTTGAATTATATATTTCGAATTTGAAATGTGTAGCTCCTCACGTCCATCACCCTCATTTCAATAAATATGTAAGACATTTGAATTATGAGAATTATAATGTTTCCTTTCAATAAATGCAATATACACATATCAAGTTCGTATAAACAGTATATTTTAAGTCTTTGAATTTAAATTCATAGATTTTGCTTATTGGCTCTGGTACATTGATTATTCCGATTTTGAACTTGTAATGGTATAGTTACAATCTTTGCAGTAAATGTTTAATATAAAAAACAAATTAGTATATTTTAACAATAGGTTAGAGCATTACTTAAATCCTGATACTTTTTCCAAAGTTTTTCTTTTATGATTGCAACCTAGTTTATCCGAAATCCATGGACATCATTGTCCTCTATAACCAGTAGTATTATTTTTCATACTATACTGAGTAACATATTGACAAATGTAGATTTTCCAAAACCAAAATACTATTCTAGAATTCATGCCAAGCTCTATATGTTATTTAATCATCATCATAAGTTCCATGTCCATCAAGGACGTTGGCCATCATGGATTTCCTCCTCTTTCGATCTTTTGTCGTTCTTAACACTATCTGTTGTGACACCTTCACCCATTTACTCAGACTGCCAATCTACGTTAATCTTTACCTTTCCTTGCTTCTTTTCCGTCGATCTTAACCATACCAACCAGATTTTCTATACCTTCTTTTCTTATTACATGTCCAAGAAATTCTAACTGTTTTTAACGAATTGTTTTCAGAATTTTTCGTTTCGTTTCTGCTCTGCTCAATACTTCCTCGTTCGTCATCAGCTCTGTACAAGATATCCTCCTCCTCTTAAGAAACCACGTATCTACCGCTTCAATTCGTTTCTACATTTTTTGTGAGATTGTCTAGCATTAGCTACCATATGTGAGGATCGATATTACGTATCACTTCTGTATTCTGATTTCGGTATATCTTACTATCTTTCACGACGATGACTAGCTTTTTAAAAGCATTTTTACATATCAACACGTTTTCTAGTTTCCTTCATTCACCCACTTACATTCTTCTAATGATTTTGACTTATCGTAATTTTTATAATCACAAATGTTTTTTTGGTGGAACTATGTATTATCATTGCCTGTGACTATTACAAGGACTAATTTGATGCAGATAAAATTCTTCAACGTCTCGACATCCAACACCCAAACCTTATTTTAACCATACTTGGCAAAGTAGTAGAATAAATCAATAAGTGAGGTTTTACGATCAATTGCAAAAAGACAGAATGTATGGTCGTAGCAGAATTAAATACAGATTCATATAAGAATCTAAAACAAAAAACAGAAAATCGAACGGAGTGGAGAAAATGGATG
>JAUYWV010088456.1:0-15304 GCA_032274565.1 Nematoplana nigrocapitula | reverse complement strand
CATGACATCGCTCCTGTTTGGTATTTCTGGCGGCTATGAATACAGCGTATCAATTAGGTAGGCTACTCTAACGTAATTTTCTTTCCGCAAAAATGATTAGCAAAAGTTATTTCAAATACTATATGCTATGTCAATTGCACTTGCTTTTTCCCTTTTCTCATCAAACTCTACAGAAGTTTATAGTGCCAGCGTTGTTGTATCATTTTTCAGAACATTTCGCTTATAACAATACTCAGTACTATCCCGACAAAGCTACTTCTTATTGATTTATAATTGAGTGCAGAATAAGAATTGGATCATACGGCAGACAGCATGCAAACGTGCGAGCGCATATCTTTGTATATAGTGTTTGTGAATAAATACCAAACTGCACCATATTGATTGGATTATAAACTCTCTTACTTTCACTACTCTACAACTGCTGGGTACAAAATGACCTGAGTCGGAGGTGCACGGGGAGGGGGAGGGGGAGAGGTGTAGAAAGAATTAGGAAGAGTGGATATTGATCGGTTTTGGGAGAGATGTACTACTCTTGTATGACGCCTCACGTCTGTAGCAGAAATTTTCACTGCCTGTAGTGAGTGATTTTTTTAGAAAACAATTGACAACTGCGCCTTGATGCTTCTACATGTACTCTTAGAGTTTGCACAGAAGACCTCGGAGCACTCTCAAATGATATTGTCACACTGCTTCTCTCCAGGGTCTCAAGCAATTGGCACTCTGGTCCCGTGATCAAGATAATTAGCACCAAACTATTTTGTATTAGCTTTCAGTTGAGTATTAGAGTCGGTCATTCAGAATTTATATACAATATCGCAAGTGCTGCCACGTATTGCGTGAAAATGAAAAATTAGTGCGTTAATTTTTTTTAAAGTTTATATTTTGTTTTCATGATATATGGTTTTCAATGTTGAGGATGTTACTCCATATTCATGCCTTCACGTGAAGTGTTCAGGGAAAGAATCATATTCTATATTTCTAAAGAAATAATTCAGACTGCATGGACATCAAGCCAGGAATGCATGCCGACCAAACATGCCTGTAGCGGCAGCGAAGCAGAGGGCTGGGGAATGGAACGAATTGTTATCAACAATACGGTTAAATTGGTGGCGAAGTGACTACAAACTGAATAATGTGTTTTTCTATGAACAAAAAAAAACTGACTGAATAAACCATTTATCTAATTAATTTAAGTAGAATAAGATGTATTAACTGTATTCGCTATAAATGTTATTCTAATTATAAAACTCATAAACTATGATTAATTTGAGTCATTTTCTCTGTCAATTTTTTGCAAGACTTAATATGTGACAGGGTCACATGTTGATCCCAGTCATCAGCTCGCCCCATCTCTACTTGGAATCATTTGAAAGATGATCATGCTATTTTATGACACTTTCTTTCCAGCCACACAGACCAACAGAAACTTTCACTATTATAGATCAACACAATCGAGCAGTAAACCAAAGTCTGGAAAGAAAGGAACCTAGATCATCGTGAAAGTCTGCAAGTCCGAAGAGATTATTGTAGATGTAGTGTGCGTTCCCCAAAAATGATTTTTTATATTAATCGTATATTTCTAATGGGAGATGTTTCAATTTTTTCGGAATGTTGTTTCTGGAGTTTCCGTCAAATGGCGCATGTCATTCCTAACTTTCGTATGATACCAAATAGTGGCAGAGCGCAGGCACAGATTTAAATTTAGGATGCGATTATTAAGAAATGCCACATAAAATATACTGACAAAATTAAAACTCCCCCCATTATAGGAATATTCGTTTGATAGAAAAAATCAATATTTTTGAGAGACACGGTATGTCTACATTAATTTGTTTGGGCTAACACAGGCTAAAATCAGTATGAGCACTGTCAATTATGGTGAATCTGTCCACCACACATTGGCTCGGCATGATGAACAGGCATCCAGGTGAGTCCGGACAGCTGATCGACCGTTGCGATGCTCCGCAATCCTCTGACCTAGATGACGATTAGTTCGACCAATGTAGGTCGTTTCTGAGGCATCCAGACAACTAAGCTGATGTACCACCTTGGCCATCTGTCCCGGGAGAATCTCCATACATTTGGTTGCCAATACAGAGTGACCTATACGTTTGCGTAGTCTAGAAAAAGTAGGTCAAATGTGTATTGGCAACGGCAGGTGTATGGAGATTCTCCCGCATCACCATCAGACTCTTCGGATTTGGATCATTGATCGTGAAGTATAGGAGCCCACCTTTTTTGTGAACACCAGCCGAGCGTGCGGCCTTTTGTAGCTTCTGAGATCGGGAATGGTAAAGAAACTGAATAAAGATGACCAAAATATTTATTAAGAAAATTAAGCAAAGACGTTTCAAAGGGGTTTTAGGAAAACAATTACTAAGTAATAAAGAAATGTTCAAGAAAATTCACTTCTTTGTTGTCAACATCAGATCACACACTATCTAACTTGTTGCTATAGATTACGTCCCACACTGGACAGTTTTTAAGGGCTAGAAATAGCGCTCATCTATTTAGCATTCTTCTGAAGTTGTTTTATTTGCACTCTTTATTAAAAACCATTATGAATTTATTGTTGTATATCTCTTCTGGATTTGACGTCAAAATATCCAAAACTG
Source organism: Nematoplana nigrocapitula (assembly GCA_032274565.1). Lineage (NCBI taxonomy): Eukaryota > Metazoa > Platyhelminthes > Proseriata > Nematoplanidae > Nematoplana > Nematoplana nigrocapitula. The sequence continues at coordinate 12,689 of JAUYWV010088456.1, read as the reverse complement.
CTTTTGTCTTGTGCGGATGTGAAACCATTTTTTCGTTTTTATTTTTGGAATCAATGCACTTTGTGAAAGTAGCCTAAGCCGGAATGCAGACAAGCAAACAAACGTAAAGGCGTAGAGTTTTGCTAAGATACACTCCTGCCAGTTACCACCCACGCATATATCTACAAATTATTCCACGCCCATTTAAAGCTTACCCTCCGGTTTGACCACGCCCCTGGAAAATCTTTTTGCTGACATAGAGAAGTATGCGAGACAGCATTTTTCGCATTTATATCAACCAGTTTATTATGTCTAATTAGACAGGTTTTTAAAAAGAAATTGAGATATTTTTAGATGTTTATAGATGTTTGTCATGCGACTTCTCTTATAGACTAACAATGCCGATGTAATACAGTTCAACTTGACACTTTCCTTTTTCGAACAAATCGAGTTTTTTAGGTCTCCACTTTTTTTGGCAACATTATTTTCAATACTCCGATGCTCCAAATGTCTTCGTCCAACTGTTTTATTTGACCGAAATTTTAGATCGAATGCGAAATGTTATATTACACACGATAGTGGTAGGATTTCTTTGTTATATTACACACGATAGTGGTAGGATTTCTTTGTTATATTACACACGATAGTGGTAGGATTTCTTTTTTAAATGATCGATGACTGGATCGTATTCTGTTCGGTACAACAAAACAGTGCAGACATTTCCTATAGATTTATCTATGTATGAAAAGAGCTGCTGCAACATGACTAAATATTAAACCCATCCGCTAGCTTGGAATGTAACCAAAGTCACCAATATCACTTGCAATGTTCAAATCGCATGCTGTCACCATTTCCATAGAACCATTCCAAATAGCATATCAATTACAAGTACAAAATGACGTAAAAAATTGACAGTCTTAAAAAGGGTGTTTTATTTGTGCGGGTTTGAGACCTTCGTGCAGCGTTTGTTTAATGACGGGCAGTGCGCTGTTGGAGGATTTCCTAGTCGCGCTCGCTGGATGTTGACGCGCAGTTGCTTTTAACGCGAGCAGTTCGTTGTGTCGTTTCTTCTTTTCGACGCACTTTCATCCGCTTGGCAACTCGTGACTGGGAAGCATTGGTTGATTTTGTTTCATTTTGCATTTTGTGGCGAATAACAATAACTCTGTCAGCGTTATAATTTCAGTGTAATGCAATTTCCAAGTCCGTTTGTATATTCATTAGTTAACAGATTAATCAATCATTTTTAAATGATTGTTTATCCGTTGTTATTTATTAATTATCGATTGTTTTCTGGAATTCTGCAGTATGTTTTTTCGATTAAGTTACAGTATGTACAAATATGACAAACTTTGTTCGAATCAGTAATGGAAATTTGAAGATTCTGCGTATATAGTGTGTTACAGAAAATCGATCAATAATGGGGAATACAATTTGACTGTGGTCAGTGGTGATTTCACTGCGACGTAAGGTGTTCTTTATGTCCACGAAATTTCAGTAGGATCGCATATCAAGAACAGGTATGAAAGTGATGACCAGGTTTGGTAATCTTAAGTGGGCCTTAAACGGACCCTTAAACTGAACCTGTGGCTCCCATATATACGGATAAAAAGAGAAAATCAGAGGGTAGGCACCCAAAATTTCAGCTCTCTCCGATTGATGGTCTGGGTCTAGGAGGAGATAGAAAACACATAACAAGACAGACAATTAATTGTTTTCGCGTGGAGGAAAGCTACACCATCATCGTGCATCAAACACTACATTCCCCACAATGATCGTTTCGCTGGAATCATTCATTGTTCTCTATATCCCTATCTGGTCCTGTATAGGTTACAATAGACTGGTCGTCGGGGAAGAACGGAGCAGGAGTCAAGTTTCCTCTCCGGTGATGTCGTCGAAGAACTCCTCGCCGGGCCGACAACTTTGCTCACAACTCTCTCTCCCCGAACAGCATCATCATCGTGAGTTGTCCTCACCGAGCACCAGCCTTTCTCCGCCGACATCTCTCCTGTCTCCGCCGCCGCAGCCCTCCTTGCAGGGGAACAGCACTTGTGGTGACGCGGAACGCTCGACGCCGGCCACCGGGATCAAGCGGTTGATGTTGAAGAGGAAAGGGGCCAGGTAATTCGCAGCTAATTCGTTTGAACGAGCGGTAGGTCGCCGAGTTGTTAGCTACGCTGACTGCGAAGCCAAGCATCCAGGGTTCAAATCCTGATTGTGTCACTGAATTAATTTCAGCACCGCTTCCCTGACAATGGCCGTGGTATGGTGCGTAAAAGCACTAAAATATCATTGTGTGGTTGAATGGCCCCTCCACTAAAAAGCACTGTCTGCCCAAGGGTAAAGACTGCCGCCTCCACGTGGTGCCCTCAGTTTGAAATAGCGAAATGGCTGGCAACTCTCCGGGGCTCGCAAGAGTCGTGATCCAGTGACTGAGTGTAAAAACGGTGGTCAACTCCCATCCTCTGGAAGGAGCCGGGTAAAAAAGAAAAGCATGAACATTTAGCAAAAAGATCAGAGAAAAACTCCATGCATTTGAAATGTGGTGTTACATGAGACTTTTGAAGAAAAGCTGGACTGAAAAGGTTACAAATGACGATGTCTTGAAAATAATAGGAAATACTTAGTTGAAAGTCTGGTCAAAAGAATAATTATGTTTGCACGACACATTATGAGAGGATCCTCAGGGCAGCTACCTGTTTTGGTTCTAGAAGGCACGATAGAAGGGAAACGGGACAGAGGTCGGCAAAGAGAAGTTCGGGGAGATGATATTAAGAAATGAAGCGGAAGTAAAAGCATCTGGATTGCAAAAAAGAAAGCTGAGAACAGGCACAACTGGCGTTTATGGTTGCCAAACTTCTAATAGGTTTAGAAGAGGGTACCTAATGATGATGATGCACTCTTTCCAGTAATCATAGAATTTCGGCTATGATGGTATATGATTTTTTTCGAATTACATAACTATTACTGCCACACATTTTGCAATTGGACGTATTAGTAAGGAAATGAATTATTCCCATAAATCAGTTTCATACTTCCTTTGTATTCAATTAAGTCAGAATCTAAAATAGTTACACAGTATAATGGTAGTGATTTGGAATGACGGATGAATTTTGCTCACTGCTGTGTTTGCTATAGATTAATGTAAATAAATATATTTCATTTTTCCTGACCTGTCATGAGACTCCTGGTCAGTTATGCACAGACATAAATTTTATTATCCAAATTTCACTATGCGGGACTATAGTGCGAGAGACTTAGAGAAATATTAGGGTATAAATACCGTACGTACAGTGAAACTGGTTTGATGGGTAGCTCTGAAATCGCAATGGTCTGTTGACTTGGTTACATTGTACAGTAGTATTGTATCATATTTCCCTCTAGGAATATAATTATCTAAGGGTTTCCATGACGATATGTCCACGCAGTTTCGGTTTCAAACTTTTGCGTGGCTAGGGGTAGGGGGTCCCCAAACCGAAACTGCACGGAATTCCTCTAGCAACCAATTCAATTCCCTTTGGGGATTTCTCGATGCTATTTTTAGCGGTTTCGTTTGGGAGAGTGGAATCCATCAGTGATGGATTGGGCCAAGATGAGAATTTGGTCGACAGTGGAACGACCGTGGCGAAAGCCAGTTTGGTGTTTGAGAGGATCGTCAGGGCAGCTACTTGCTTTGGTTCTAGAAGGCATGTTAGAAGGGAAACGGGACAGAAGTTGGCAAAGAGAACCTTAAGAAATGATAAGTAAAAGCATCGGGATGGCAAAAAGGGATGCGGAGAACGCAGGCAGATTTGGCGTGTTATGGTTACCAATCGTCGAATTAGAAGTCGGTTTTTGTAGTGAAATAAACAACCCTATTTTTGTTATATTTCCCATCATTAGCCCTGGTTTATGTTTGTGCTGGCCGATGCACTCAGTAGAAACTTTCCCCATATAAGTCGAGCATTTCTATCAACAATAACGGTAATTACGTACAGTATGTATGTATGTATTTGTATTTATCAAATTATAAATTTGACTGAAATCGATTTTATATTTCGTACTATAGTTTGGGTATTTTTAAAAAAAAACATGAAATCATGAACTATAGATTTTCCTAATTCTTTAATATTTTTTAGATAACCTTCCGAGCATCCTTAGATGTCGTGCCGCAGATTTTTTATCATAAATCATTTGAATAACTTCTAAGATTTCCTTCCCATTTTAGTTGTATAGTGTAATTTGAATAGATCTGTATAAAAAATGTTCGTTTTTTGGTTGTCTGTCAATGTCTTCGTAAAATTCCCGGTGTAATCCTCATTGAAATTTTATATTTAATCTATCATGTAAGTATATGTAGTCGTTTTCTCTTATTCCCTGTGGTAAAGTATTGCGATCCTTCTGTGACGCAAGAGGCTGCTTCGAATACCGGTTATGAGGCTTTTGGAAATAATTCCGTATACGCTAGTCGTTTAGGATTTATTTTAAATAAATGGCGACCGGTTGAGGTTTTTATTATTATTACAGAAATATTTCAATAGGAAATTGGAATTCAAACGACGGTCTGGTTTTTATTAAACAATAAAATAATTTTACATATGCCGGAGTAGGTATTGATGTTGTTTCTGTCATAGTACTCAACATAATAGGCACCGAGTAATCAGTGTTTTGAATTTAACCTCATTAACGCAAGCGCTGCCATGTTAAGTATATATTTAAAATTTGTCAACCTCTCATCTCTAATCCCCCAACGTGTTTGTGCCTTATTCCCTAAATACAGGCGGAAAGCATTTGTGACTAAAATCTCATTTATTTTTTAATTAAGTGATTTTCCCCTTTTATATAGACTCTGCGGCCGTTCATTATATTTGCCTGTATTTGTGAAGAAAACCTCGCCTCGACGCCATTAGACACATTTTCCCATGTCATCACATTTTCCTCTCCGCCCCCCACCCCCACTTCGACTATGATACATTATCAGTTATTAGTGCCTCTCTGTATAGCTCTTCATGGAGGTGTGTTTGGTTTACCGGGGAGATATCCCTATGGATTGAAATTTGAATATGTAATTATTGTCGAATTTTTTCGCAATTTTAAAGCTGTACAGAAAGTTGAAAATTTAATATACTTTCTTCTGTTTCATGTATACAGTATATATAGAACGGTTTATCCCAGAGCAAAACTGAGGGCAGATTTCGTGTATGTTTTTACCTCGTTTTAATCTAAGATTTTTCTTTCTGTTATAAAATAATTAATACATTTTTTTTAATTTAAAAAAACATCATGCTGTTTGATTTTACTACTAATAAATTACAGATTAGTATACCTCGAAATTTATTAGTAAACTTGGTTACATTTCAAGAGGTCACTTCTACTGTGGTTTATTTATGACTAGGCAGCTTTTAAGCCATTATCCCCACTTGGGTTGACCCTGATTTGATCCAAAGAAAGTATTTCTCAACACAATTCTCCTCTCTGCGTTTTCCTACTGAATCATCACATTAAATTATTTAATTAGAAATTCGGTTGTTTCCTGATATTTTCTTGCCCTATTCATCCCCCGATCGAAGCCGGGTACCTCCGCTAATATATATTTATATAGCCATGCAGACAACACATTTAGAACTAAGCTACAGGGGGCGGTATGTTTACTGAGTGATGTTACTTTCATCAGTATACGTGGGAACTTTTTCATATCAGAACATTTTCAAATATTGATGGCGACAAATGTCACTTTTGCTAACCGATTTACTAGCTTTTGCTTGCTACCTGCAGGACGAGCTGAGAAGGAGCGAATGGCAAAAGAATCCCAAGAACTCTGGCTGGCTTGTCAGGCGCTGCTTACTGTGCTCGAGGGTTCCAACATGGAGCCCCTTCGCCAGCATATGCGCGCCGTAGCCGACGCCGCCACCGGTACGAAGAGCGGACGACCGTTTGTCGAAGGCCTGATTGCGCAGATGCCTGTTGAGGCGATTGTCGAGGGCGTGTGGAGCGAGGAATCCCTGGCAAGGCGATTTAAAAAGGTACTGTTGGACATGTATAGTTCATCCACATTATTTCGCCAATTGGAAAGTCTCCCCAATTCGTACGCTATCTATACTGTACAATGTTACTGGCGAAATATTTTCATTTTTTTCTTCATATTTTAGGAATTTCCTGCGCGTTATGCGTTATTATTTTAAATTCCCCCACTGTACCCCAGTCGTAGAAGGGGTCCACTAACTATGTAATGTCGATCTTTGAGGTCCTTGACTCTTTAATTATCAGCGCCCCATCAGGTATCACCAACACGGACACATTGTGTACGGGCAAACGATAGCGACTGCCTTCTCCACGAATTGTTTCGGACAATTGGCTCGACTCATAAAACGAGTGTCGTGTCATATGTATTGCAAAACGCAAGGTCTCAAATGTCTTACACAAGTATTGCAAAATGCAAAATGTAGGAGGATACTATGTCGTTTAAAGGCACATATTATTTAGTAATTCTCAAATCTTCGATGTCAACACGTGAAATATATTTCCGTGATTCTATAAACTTAATTCACTGGAAATACAACATCCTTCATGCACCGACGTTGATGTCATCCATATTCAGTGCCGCTTCGTAAAAGTCGTTTTGAATTATTTAAATTTATGTTTCGAAGAGCTGTGTTACTGTATTACATTCGACTTATTGTATAATAATACATTTGACACTTTTTGGAATAGATAGATAGATGATACCTTTGCAGTACATACGAGAAACTTTGAAATACGTATCAATGGCTAGAAAAATAACACAATTTCCAATAAAGCATAGCCCCTTGTTGCTCTTTAATATAAACAATGGATAAATTGTGTTTAGAAAAGATTTCGTTCGCATTGATAACCTCCGCACGACCTATACGGAACTGACTGGGAGTGTCCATGGACGTCCGCGTATTTAGCCATGCCATGCAAATAATAAACCTGGAGGCTTTCTTCTGATGGATCGTGATTAATTTTGTAACCTCCGTAGATGTAGCGCGAACAAAAGAGAATTAGGGAGCGTGATAATTATATCTACAATTTTAGTGTTGTTGCGAACTATACATATAGTGATAAACTGTACGTATATTTTAGTTTCGTAAAGTAATTATGAACATCTCTATAGTAAGGTCGTTCTGTAGTTGGTTTTCTGAGTATAGGATTTGATTGAGCGTGTGGAAGACCTGCTAAAATCCTGCAAAGTAGATACTCCTGCCGAAATCATGCAAACGTTCTGCTAAATTATTAGTGATCCTGTATAAACAACGTTTTTCAAAGAATTTGAATCTTTTTCAAGTTAGGCGAAATTGGGAAGTGTATGGTTGTGCGCGCGTGTATGTTATACACTACGTTACAAAAAACGCAATTCTTAAATCCATAACTGACAGCGATAAAATGACGCGCCTAGTTAAACAGATAAAACGTTCAAATTTAAACTGACCAATTAGGTAGCAGATCAGCTCGGTTGACATTGTTTCTGTCTAGCGGTCTAGTCGCGTCTTGTAAACAAATTTAGATACAGTTAGGGCTATAATAGGAATTGCATTTTTGGAGTGTATCCTCCAAATACTATTAATGAATTCTTGCTAAAGTGATCTCATATCCTGCGAAAATATTCTGCAGAATCGAAACACTCCGATATTTCTTAGTCAGAGGCGTTTATTATTGTACAAAAATGTCAAATCGTCACTCACTCCTATATTTTTATTTCTAGTTTTGTAAAGACAGCTATATCTAAAAAATTGCCGCATAACTCTAGATAGCCCGTTTCCTGCTCCACATGGAACTTCGTGTGCTGTATACGCAGGACAATAAATCTTTGTGATTATTGTATGGGGCCTGTTTTCTTTCGTTTCTCTTTTACTGCCTGTCAATAATGGGAATGGGACTGTGTAAACACCCTGGTCTGTTTTTCTATCTCTGGTTGTCGCCACGCACGAAGAAGGCGCGACGAGCGCGAGAAGGTGGCTGGCAGTTCGAGCCGTCCAGAAAAGAAATCGAATATCTGACCCTCTTTTCGTCGTCACCTCGCTTAGAGAGTGCGGTGTGATCGCGATGGAGAGTGCACGCGTGTTTGTTGTTTGCTTGAACTGCTTTGGCGCAAGCAATTGAGGGCTTTTGTTTTAGGGATTAATTTAAAATGAGCGCTATTAGAGTGAGGGAAACCGGCTAGCCCGTAATCTCTCAACTCAACCTACTATATCGGCTCGTTTTCCGTCCTCCGTTATACCGACCGCTACCCAAACTTTAGAAGGGTGAGAACAGATGTCTAACTGTTTCTACCAGGGTAGGCTGTTTTACTATGCTCTGCTCCATTCATCGCAAATTCTCTCTCTCTCGTTCTCCCTTGTTCTCACTCGTTGGTATATTTGAATTAAACTGAAAATTTGTTGACTGTTCAGTTTGCACATCTACACTTGTTTGTCTACTTGCGTGTCCGAAATGTGTCAAATATCAGATCGATTAAATAATATTTACTTATAGAAACTAACTCGGTTTTCAGCAAAACTTCAGCTCGGTATATTGATTTTGAGAGAAAGAGAGAAGAGTATATTTAGCGTACATTGCAACCAAAGGTGATCATCTCCTATAAAGTGTCTCTCTCTCTCTCTCTCTATGTAGGCAATGTAAATAAAAGGGTGAACTAGAAAGAAGATCAAACCCTGTTACAAAAAGGAGTGTTCAGATCTTTGATGAATTCCCAAGATTTTAGGGAACTGTTGGAGAGGACGATTCGAGAGGACATATTCTGATTTGCTCGTTTTCAATAGTTAGTAGTACGACGAAGCTACCCTTGCCGAATTTGGTTCGAGGATGGTATAGCGACGTGCCGTCAAGCGCCGACCAACCTTCCAGTCCACATGAATTATTCGTATTAATAATCTACTACTACACAAAATTCAGTACACTCACTGGAGGCATGATGACAGAGTTATTTAAAATTCATATACTGTATGTTTAGATGTGTCCTAGCATCTCCATAAAGGAGTCTGCATGTTTGTATGTCACTCTTATGTTCAAAGTCGATTTTAGTCCGACGTTTAAGTTTGGTTTTAGTTGTTCCAGAATGATGTGCTTCCTATTTTGAGTTGGGCAGCATTTTTTTATTATCTTTTAATCGAAATCCTGACAATTGGAACGAAAATATGTGTACGTTAGATAATTAGTATATGTAGATGCTTACTCGTTTAGTAGGTGTTTACGTTTTAGGCTGTCAATTATGACAGTTTCCTAATTTGTATTGTCACATAATATTACACTACTTACAGTATAGTAGTATAGTATGTAGCAATGCGGAAAATTTTGAAACTTGGAATGAATATAATTAAAGCAAGCAGGCATATTTTCTCTGACTGTCAGGGGGAAGGGAAGAACGGAACGAGCACACGTTATTAGACATACCAGTTCTTGTTATCGATTATTTCAGTATAGTCAATAAACAAAGGGAGTTGGTTAGTCGCGACCCCGTTTAGGCTGTTTTCAAGGGTTTTGTAAATTACTTCGCTTATTTCTGAGGGTAATGAAACTTATTTGCAGGTATTATAACAGCAAAAATGAAACTAATTTCGATCCGCAATAACCTCATACAGTGTAGCAGCGGGACATTATTATTTGGATTTACAGGGCTTACAGAGTGGAATCAGACACGCAAATTACTCGGCTTGACTTGTGTGAAGTGAATATTTCGAATCTCAGAAGGAAGACTGTGAGCTAGTTTATTAACAAGTAGATTATTTAGATAGTGGGTAGTGAGAAGTTCAGATATATAGCATAGGTGGTTGTCTGTCGGCATAATATATCATCAATAATTTATTTACCACAGACAGCAAAAATAATGAAGGTTTGCCTCTTCCTATCCGTGAGATACGTCGATAACGAATTACAAGACTACTCCGCGACGCTTGTTGTAGTCAACCATTACCCGAAAGTTCGAGATGTGTTTGTCGATATTAGTAGCCATACATGATACAGATTAAATATAGTACCTGTACAAGAACGAATCCTCAGAATGTGATACCACGGAGAGCTTGTAAAAATTATTTATCTCTGTTTTTGCGATCTTCTAATTAACTGTCAATCGGAGAGAGATGAGATTTCTGATAGTCACCCTTTGAATGACTAAGCACAACTTGAGCTATATTTTAGCAACCATTTGGAGTAACAATGCTGATAATTACAAAGTGTTTCAAATATCGCTTACTCAATACGACGTATACTACTCACAAATAGTGTGCTTATTACGCCGGTAAAATTATAATTTAGTACCAAAGATGACGTAACGTATTGCAAATTTGCAATTGAATATTGCTTTGATTACATTTCGAGCTAGCCCACGCGTTTAACATTTTAAACGAAAGCAGCTATGACTAGCTCCCGTTTGCTTTTTAGCGCGGTTCCTTCAAATTATTGTTAGCTGTGCTGCCTTTTTTCCGTCCTACGTATGAATAACTTACTCTGTCTGCATAGATTTTCTCTTGTGACAGGTTTGCCAGTATAGAGAGATTGTGTTGTTGAACGCTGCAAATCAATTGTAGCGTGTCCGTGTATTGGTAGCCACCTGTCGCTGCTGGGGGTATGTTTACTCGAAGCACCCGCACCCGCTCACTCACCCGCCAACACGGATTGTCTCTTCGCAGTTCAGATCAACGTCAATCGACGGACGGACTTGGTCGACTTAATAATTCTCTTTTAGTGCGAGCTACAACTTACCGAGCGGCAAATTGTTGCTGTCCTAACCGGGCGTTCGTTCCATTTAGTGAGAATTCGATTGAAGGAGTTTGTCGGTTGTTCGGTTGTAGATATCCCTCCTGCAGATGGTGGTGGTGTTGTTGGGTGGGTTGGGTCGGTGGAGAGCCGCCTGGTCGTTATTGGGATTGAAGTGATATGATACTGTTTGTCTGCGTCTGTGGAGTTGATTAAAGTGGTGTAGTTGGGAGATGTCTGGAGGCCAGATGTGTTGCGCTACGTCGTCTCACCCCCCACTGCTGTCTTGCCGGTTGGAGTGAGACACGTTGATCAGATCACATGCCAAGTATTGCGGTAAATATGCTGACTGATTATCTGGACAGATGTTCTTTTAGAAAAAAACAATAACCATATAGTTCGGGGAACAGATATTATTTAATTGAACACCTCATCTCGCGGTGTCCATCACTTACTCCTCCGACTTTTACGTCTCATAAAGTTTATTATAACAGTTTTGCATCTAAGTGAATCAGTGGATGGAAACTCGTCGTCTCGTACTCAACGCTTGACAACTATGTTTTAGATTCTCAGTAGGATCGGCCGCTTCTAGTCCTAACAAACTGTACAGTATATGGGCCACAGCCTCTGCTGTAGAGATGATTTGGTTGTTGTTGTTGTTGTTGTTTTTCAAGACATCTCACTTGGGCATACAAAAGTGTCTCAGAAGGGATTCTAAACAGATGAGGTTGTGTGATTAACATATGTAAAAGAGGTAGACACCAGCCCTCACCCAAGCGATACCCAAACTTTCTACGGCATTATGCGCCTCAGGAGGGTGGTCGCAATTTAACCAAAAGCCCAAATTTCACAGAACACCATACAAATGTCCAAGCCTAACCAAGATGTTGTTGTTGTTGTTACTCGCGGCACAGCTACCACCGATCACCGTTCGACCTTCTTCCGGAACCATTTCCAGTACCGGTCGACTTCCACCAGCCTGTTGCAGAGGTCTGCAACCGTGCCGATGCCCGCCGACCGTCTCCTGGCCTCTCCCGCCGGGCACCTGAGAAGGGACGTACTCCTGGTCCTCCGCCTCTTCTCCGCATCTCTAGCACTTGTCGTACTCCTGCAGGCCGATCCTTTTTCTGTAAGCCGCCCACTGGACCTCCGCCCCCTGTCTGCTTGTTGTCTTGCAATTGTACGACACTACCGCCTCCAGACTGCATCTACTGTCCGTGATCAGCCGCACCATCTTCCACCTGTCCCGATTCCACTCCAGCCAGCCCAACGCGATCCTGATGGCCACCATATCCGCCTGGAACGAGGAGCAATATCGTCCCGCCGGTTCCGCTATCTCCATCACCCTCGTTTGTTGGCGAGCATCGCCTGTTGTCACCACTACGCCCGCACCTCCACTCATCCTTCCTTCCTTTGCCGACCCGTCCGTGTAGATCTGCACGTCGAACGGGCCACCACTTTCCAGTCGCACCAGGGCCTCCCTAAGGTTTCCGTCACTGTCAGAAGTCCGTCCATCTCCAACCTCCACCACCAACTGGCACCTCTGTAACCACGGCGGCATCAGCGCCGGGAAACCACTCCTCACTACCCCTGGACACACTCTTTCCAACCTCTTGGTAGCCTGCTTCCTCCATCCACACCTCTTCAGTCTCTTCGCCAGCTCCATCCCAGGACTCTCTTCCTCAGTTCTGAAGCACTTCTCCATCTGTAAAGCGGCCTGTACGTCCGCTCTATCTTCCAGGTCCGGCAGCCCAGCTTCTTCTAAAACTTCTTCCACCGGCGAACTCGAAACAGACCCTACGATTACCCTCGCCGCCTCTCTCTGCACTCCTTCCAACAACTTCCAGCTACCTCTACTTAACCATGGCATCCACGCCTCTGACCCATAATCCATTCCAGTTCTTATCATGGCCAAATATGTGCTCCGCATTACCCTTCTCGCTTGCTCGGCAAATGATAATTAGTGTCTATTGACCCCCCCCCCCTGGATCCACCTCACCATCCTGGGACTGACGCTC